>JACXGM010000077.1:70173-103454 GCA_016801145.1 Umbra pygmaea
CACACACACACACACACACACACACACACACACACACACACACACACACACACACACACACACACACACACACACACACACACACACACACACACACACACACACACACACACACACACACACACACACACACACACACACACCTGGGTGAGGGCAGAGCATTCCACGTATTTGACAGCCCGGAGGTCTCTGGCCAGCTTGTCCCCACTCTCGGGGGCCAGGGGCCGTTGCTTGTTCTTGGCCAGCTTCTCCACGGTGTTGCTGTCATCTCTGAGATCCATCTGTGTGCCTACCAGCAGGAAGGGCGTACGGGGACAGTGGTGGGAGATCTCTGGGACCCACTGTAAGACAGAAGGGGGTCCTCATTCTTTATTTTGTTTCATCTCACCTGTTTATATTTTTAAAAAATCAATAAACAAATAAATATAATAATCTTTTTCCCCCACCAACCCTTTCACATCAGCAGCTCCACAGCCCTCCCTGGAGAGATGCAGGATGGTGAAGAGCACTCAACGTTCATCCAAACACATTCTATTCACACTGCTCATCCAACACGGAAGCCTTTAGTCAGTTCATGTACTGGATGATTACGCTCACCAACTATACTTCCACTATTTAATTTACAGGTGCCCGATCTTTGCACTGGGTTGCTGGAGAGCGACGTGGCACAGTAGACAATCCTTGTGATCTGTCCACAATACAGGGATACTACGCCAATTTGCGCTGCCTCATGCTGGAGGTCCGGGCAAAGTCAGAGAAGCCAAAGTTTGGCTCAAACTACTTATTTCACCTTTACTTAACCAGGTGGGCCGATTGAGAACAGATTCTCATTTGCAGCGGTGACCTGGCCAAGATAAAGCCCAATGGAGCAGAAGTAGAACATTACACATGAAGTACACAAAATTGCAAAATAAAGAAAGCAGTATACAATAAAAAGTACACTCACACCCACTTCATTAGGTACACCTGTTCCTCTGCTTGTTAATGCAAATAGAGCAGAGAATGGCCAGACTGGTTCGAGTTGATAGAAAGGCAACAGTAACTCAAATAACCACTCATTACAACCAGGGTCTGCAGAACAACATCTCTGAACACAACACGTCAAACCTTGAAGCAGATGGGCTACGGCAGCAGAAGACCACACCGGGTGCCACTCCTGTCAGCTAAGAACAAGAAACTTAGGCCACTATTTGCACGGGCCCACTGCAGTTGCAGAAAAGATTGGAAAAACGTTGCCTTTTCTGATGAGTTTATTTCTGCTGTGACATTAAGATGGTAGGGTCAGAATTAGGCATAAACAAACATGAAAGCATGGATCCATCCGGCTTTGTATCAATGTGGTGGTGTTCTGGTGTGGGGGATAGTTTCTTGGCACAATTTGGGCCTAAATGCCACAACCATGTCCATCCCTTTATGACCACAGTGTACCCATCTTCTAATGGCTACTTCCAGCAGGATAACACACCATGTCACAAAGCTTACATCATCTCAAACTGGTACCTTGCAAGGTGTACCTAATTAAGTGGCCGGTGAGTGTACATAATACAGTTTGTGCAAGGAGGTCTAAATTGGCAGGGCAATAACAAAAGGCATAGGTAGCAAATTATATTGTGCAAATAACACAGAAAGAACAACAATGTGCCTATGAAGATGTGCAAAACGCCATGGGGAATGACTAACCCGGGATTTCCACTAACTGCGGAACGACTGCAGATCGGCTCCGCTGCGTGTCGGCTCCGTGCTCCACCATCATTCAATACCCACCAGGTCCATATTGGTTGCGGAACGGCTGACAGTAACTATACGAGGACCCTCGCGAATTCACGTATGATCGCGCGATATAACAGCATATATACTGTACTGAGTTGCTGCGGAGCTCTCCGGCATCCGGCAGAAATAGAAGCTCTGCGTATCTGCTCCGCAGGGCTGCGGATCGCCAGAGCTGGGACGGAGTCGGAACGCAGCCGTTCCGCAGTCAGTGAAAATACACACATTGACTTTAATAGAAACCTATCGACTCCGCCGCCGTTCCGGAGCGGATCTGCAGCCGTTCCGCAGTTAGTGGAAATTGCCGGTAAGACACTGGAGCATAAATGGGCAAAGACAGTGTGCGAATGAGGGAGAAGTCAGCATTCACAGGTCGGACAGTAGTTTTGACAGTCAGACTTTAATTCACGTCGGGCTTCACAACGGAAGGGATTTGGGACTAATGTTTTGCTTATGGAGTCGGGAAGTCTGCATTCATCTGCTCAAGTATTTTAAATGATACAATGATTTCATAGTGCTAAGAGTGCAAACTTTAATTTGACAGCATTTTCATCCATCCTAGATGGACCATTTTGAAATAACATCCTGTTTTCCACAGAGTATCCCTATTTTAGGTTACTAACAGTATTTGGACAATGGTCTTCACAGCTGTTTGTCATTAGCTGGGCCTGTTATCATGCAAGCAAACAAACACAGCTTTTCACTGGTAATCTGCTTCTGGTGTCAGACAACATGCGGACCAAAGAAGTGTCAATGCAAGTCAAGCTGGCCACCATGAGGCAGGAACATCAGAATGAGTCAACTGTCGGCTGCATTTAGAAGACGAAAGAAAGCACTGGTGTGCTGAGCATTAGCGAAGCGAAACCAAAGACTGTGATAGAACTTCAAAGGATTCACAACAACAAGCAAACCGCAAGTGTGGCTCAAGAACACAGCAGCCATCTTACAGTTTGCTAAAACGTACATGTGAAATAGGCAACTGAGTTCTGGAGCAAAGTCTAACAAACACAAGAGGAAGATGAAACTGTACTTGAGTGATGTAAAAAATAAATAAATAAAGGAACAGGGTAACAAGTAAAAGAACACACAAACGTCCAGCTCATGATACCGGCACCAGCACTACAGCATTTCTGTACATATTGGTTTGATCATGTAGGCTATGAATGACTAAACATATTCACAATACTACAAGGAACCAAAGTTGGTGGGACATTTGGGTGGACAGGTGGCAAAACAAAACTGTTTTACTATAGACAAACCTTACAGGATTGAATATTAACATGCCATGGGTAATTTTAGCTTTATAAAGTCTGAATGTTTGAAAATAGATCTACGGGTTAGAGGCACCATATCTAAGAAATTTCTCCACACTGACATTAATAAGTGAACTGAGTGGTTTCGGTTTTCACCGTGCGCCAGCTTTGTTACACTTTGAGTTTTAGGGTGAAGTTAAAAATGTAGATGCATTTATATTCCGTTCACTGAAGGATAAATTGTCACGTTCTAATGTCAGTTTGTGAAAGCTTGCTGCCAGACACACAATCCCTGCATCTCTGCAGAAAGAGAGAAAAAGAGTGAAAGAGAAGATTTTGGAGTCTAATTAAACATATTGAACTACACAGACCTGGGGGGTCCGCGTGACGTAGTGGGATAAGTTGCTGCATTGCAGGACAGTCAACATCATGATAGTCAGTGGTTCGAGCCTGACTATGGGTTCTCTGACTTTGCCCAGACCTCCTGCACGAGGCAGCGCAAAGTGGCATAATGCTGCTCGGGAATTTGGGATGGATAAATCGGATTCTACCTTGCCACGTCGCTCTCCAGCGACTTCTTGTGTTCAGATCCGTTGCCTCTATATTCAATCATGGAAGTATGGGTGAACATATTTATCCTGTGCATGATCTGACTCGAGGCTTCCGTGTTGGATGAGCAGTGAAAAATAAAATCGGCGGCTTGGCAACATGTGGTTGGATGAACCATGTGAGCGGCCTTCGCTATCCCACCGATCTGTCCGAGTTGCAGAGCTGCCGACAAGGCAGGGTTAGAGGGAAATTGTGTAAAGACCAATGAGGAGTTAAGAAAATCTGGAAAAATTACACACAAAAAAATGTGTACAGACCTAGCCTATGCATGCCTTTTTAGAATGCATTACAATGTTCTAACATAAAATGGATTAGTCCTGAATTAAACCAGTATCTTCTGAAGTGTCAACATCTATTCGATTAATCAACCAACTGGTCACTCTAACACACACACACACTACAATACTGCATTCTTTACACACCTTTTCACGGACGTTCTCGAAAGAAGAGGGGGATACTACGGAGAAACACACGAGGAAGACATCTGTTTGGGGGTAGCTGAGCGGACGCAATCTGTCGTAGTCCTCCTGACCTGGAAAGAGTGAAATAAACAACTTGTTCAGAGGCCATGGTGTGTGCTGTTTGTACAAAGTGTACAGACATAGTTAGCCATGCAATGTTAAACACCTACAACGGCTGGCGAAAACAATCCATAATCACCATGTAAGTAAAGGAATGCAGGCACACCAGGATGATTAAAATGATATACGTCAATGCTCAACACAGTAGTGAATCGAAAATGCCTTCTACCATGGACATTTTAATGTCGTGAACTAGGTGGGACTTCTTCCCTGGCTGATTCCTGTTGTGGTCATGACAACTCGGCTCATCAGCAGGGACTAGCGAGACAATTAGGAAGTCCCACCCAGTTGACTACGTACAATCAAGGAAGCCCTCAAATGCCTGTCCACTCACTTAGAGGCAGGTGGAAGTAGCAAAGCAAAAAGCTGCCATTTTGTTTTACCTGCTGTGTCAAACAGTCCCAGGGTGTAGGGCTCGCCTCCGATCATCACCGTCACCGCATAGTTATCAAACACCTGAGGGAGGAAACACATTTTAGACTTCCGAGAAACGTGTTGATCATTATGTCTGTGCTGATAAAATGTTGTGCAATACTTTCTTTTGATGTTCTTTTTAAAGTGACAACATATTTAAGAGTCAGTTTCACTATTAGATATTAGAGGGGCAGGTTTTGCTTCCATACATCTTAAGTCTTGTCCTGACAAAATAATTATTGAACCATGTTGCATTTGGGCTTCCACTTATTTACACAACCAGTACAAAGTATTCCCTAACTTGTTTTAAGTGCTACGATGGATAAATTGTTAAGAAAATTTAAACACACATTAATTTATTAAAATGCTGTGAACAAATATACCTGTACGAAAGCAGTTGGCAGGTGTAGAACCCAGCGGAGGATTTTAATTAACGTTTCAAACAGATGGAATGCAGCGCAAAAGCGCAAAAAATACACCAAAACCTGATAAGCTAGATTCAGAAATGAAAGAAACCTTAAAACATACAATGTCTGTACAATTGTACACACAATCATATGACAGTGGGAATAACACAAGTCTGGGACATGATAAGGAGCATTTGGTTGATGACCGGGTGTGGGCTGAAAAGGGGCTTTATAGTGTAGATTCATACTTGAAACCAACATATAAATTTGTTAGGTTAGGGCTGGGCGATATGGCAAAAAAGTATGACATAAAAATAATATGGTATTTTTTTCTTTGATATCACCTTCACAATTTTAACATATATTAAACTTGTGAGTTAAAGGAGAGTTTCGGCTTGAATTTCTTTGCAGGATGTCAGAATAGCCTCCCAGAACTGCTGTTTTGAAGCAAACTGCCTCCCACCCTCTTTTGATTGAGGATGCTCCAAAGGTTCTCATTAGGGTTGAGATCAGGGGAGGATGGGGGCCACACCATGAGTTTCTTCTTTTATGCCCATAGTAGCCAATGACACAGAGGTATTCTTTGCAGCATGAGATGGTGCATTGTCATTAAAGGTCTGCTAATTAATCGGGCTGGTTGATTAATTATGGCCGATTAAGAGTTCAAAATAATTATTAATTCGCCGATTATGGCCAATACTTTTTTGGGAGAATCCAGGTCCTCTAGTGTTACAATTCGATAGCAAATCCCGTGGACAGTGCATGCAGCCAGCCCATCTGTGGTGAGCTACAGTCGACCTGTGCCAAGCTGAGCATCTCAAGTCTGGAGGAAGTTGTGACTGCAGAGAAGCCAGGAAATGTTTGTAGCTAGCATAAAAGGGGATGAATTAAAATCAGTCGCATATAATAACTTGCTAGCTTCACATAGTTAATATTAGTTTAGAATAGTTGGTAGAATAGGAGGTTCACTACTTTCATTTCGACATTATTTTTATCAACCAAAACTTTTATCCGTTCCGTTTTCCTCAAGGATATTAGGGAAGAATGACCCGTTTAAAAAAATCTTCTGCACAAGGGTTAACTAGCTATATTGCGTTGCGTATGATGAATAAGGGGATTTATAATTAATCATCAGATTAGATCAGCCCACAGTAGTACATCAAAATTGGGTACTGGCAAAAACGTGTGCTGGTTTAATTTATATGTCCATTCGACAAAGCAATCATTGCGCACATATAACAAATAACTTGTCAAAATACGATGCCTATTTAAAACAACACATGGAAGACAGGTTTTTTACTTCAACATTAAATTAAAAGGCATTCATTTTAGCAGGGAATAAACATGTTGCTAGTGTTCTCAAACATGGTTTTCAAACTATTTCTGATGTTGAGTCAGACGGTGGAGAAAAGAGAAGAACATTAGGCTACATTCCAACTTTTCGCGCAAGAGAATAATTCTGTAGTTAAAGAAGAAAGCCCATGTTTCTCAGTCACTGCTTTTGTTATATTTATATTCATTGTCGTATTTGTTTATTGATTTTAAAACCAGATATATCTATCAAGTGCTTCTGAAAATGACGTCGGATATCTGTGTCACTGGCCTTTACTCCGTTTGTGCAGCACCAAATCTGATATGTTAACAATAGGACCACTATCAAAATGCACAGTCAAATTTTTTTTAAATGCAAATCCCAAGGGTTTGTTTTACAAAACAGATTTAATATGCAAAGTTGTATTAAATACAAATCGTACTATGCCTATTAAAATATGATTTATTGCATAAATAGCCTAAATATACTGTAAAAAAACTAAATAACAATAGTAACATATTAAAATATAATAACATATTAAAATAACAACCAAAGGTAGCATATATTCAGTTCTCACCCTGTTTTTGCCATTTGTTTGGCATTTTGTTTGATCAAATTTAAATAATTTGATATATTCAAGATTTGAAACTTTGTGTATTATATTAAGAATTTATATTAAAAGTTTGCTTTTCAGTAGGCTATTGTTGTAAAGTCATTATTCTTATTACAATGGGCTGTGTAGCTTCAGATCTCCCACCCGGTACAGCCAGAAGAGGACTGGCCACCCGCTTGAGTCTGGCCTCTCACTGGGTTTCTTCCCAGGTCCCTCCTAATAGGGAGTTTTTCCTAGCCACTGTGCATCACTTGTGTTGCTCGCTTTTGGGGGTCTCGGGCCAGGTGTATGTCAAAGCACTTTGTGACAACTGTTGTTGTAAAAAGGGCTTTATACATAAATTTGATTGATGATTCGATTGATCCCCCCCCCAAAAAACAACATAATAATCATTCAATTAAATAGGTATCAGCTTTTTTGTTCTTCCAATAATCACTAATCGTATCGGCCTTGAAAAATCATCATCGGTCGACCTCTAATTGTCATGCATGTAGATGATCTAGCTACAGAAGGTACAGTTCTTCTTCTTGTACCATGAAAGAAAGTGGTCAGTCAGAAACTCTTTACACTATGCAAAGGTCATTTTCACACCTTCAGGGACCCTAAAGGGGCCTACCAGCACTCTCCCCATGATTCAGGCACAAAACATGACTCTGCCTTAATCTTAATCTGAGGAATGTCTGCCAGTAACCTTCCTCATTATGCTTTTATCTGCACAAACCCATCTGTGCTCTGAATCAGCCACAAATCTCTTCACAGTACGATGATCACGCTTAAGTTTGTGAAATATCTCATGTTTTCATACCTTGTCCAAGGCATTGCACTTTTTGACGCTTTTCTGCAACAGAGAGATCCTTCTTTCCCATACTGCTTGAAACCTGTGGCCGGCTTAATAATGTGGAACATCCTTCTTAAAGAGCAACTTGCAGGTTGGACACCTCAATATAGAATATAGATTGGAGTAATGGATAACTGCCAAAAACAATATTTAGAGATAAAATTGTGATTAACAAGAACTTCTCATCTATAAATCACAGATCAGAAGTTACGTAACAAGAGGTAGTCCGTCAAGTTCATGCTCAAATTATGGATGAATCCGAAACTAAGCTCTTACGATTATGGCTACTGTCTCACCACTGCTCTAACTACAACGACAACTGCAATGAGAGAGCAGAGCGCAGCTCGGTTTTGCCCCTGCCTACATCATATGATGCGTTGCTAGCCGGACAGAACCTGGCTTATTATGGGCACATTTTCATCAAAATCCTGCTTTATGTTTTGTCTAACATAGAAATTCTTACATATGTGTTTTTTAAAGACCCCTTCTGAAAACATCAAATATTAATTCAGGTATCAATTCAACCTGAAAATTGCTTTTTAAGTAGTTTTCCTTTAAATTGGGCTCACCTGGCAAACTAATTATCACAGGTGTCTGAGATTGATTTCAGTGATCCAAAGAGCCCGAAGACAATAATATCCATGAATTTGACTGAAAAACAAAATATTTTATGTTTATGACAGTTGATTACAATTTGCATAATAATATGGAATGCCGTGTATTTTAGTTGCTAATGCAATGCAGTGTTTTCAGTTAAAGAAAATGAACAAATATGATAAGGACAACAGAACAGGAGAGGGCTTTCCCCTCATTAACCCCATTTCTGAGTTGAAACTTGTGCTTGAAATAATGTAGTTTTGACAGTATTTGATTTCTGGCCTAATTTCTTTCTGGCAGATTTAACTCTATAGTTGAATTAGTCAGTTATTTTGGATTTTCTAATTATCATCATTTGGAACCATGTCCACCACGTAAAAAAAATACGTACAACTACATGTGTAACTACAAGTGCTTTCCCTCAGTGTGGAAGACCTTGGTTCTCTCCCCCACAGAGCCACACACATTGCTCCCCATTTATCTTCTGAGTTCTTACTGTTAGAAGACCTAAACTGCGATGCCTCAGTCAATTTATTATCCAACCAAGGGCACTCTCATAGATATTGCTCTAACTAATATGCCCTCTAAATACACCTCAGGTGTCTTCCGCCAAGAAATCAGTGTTCACCACCTCTTTAAGATCACAAGTTTGGGAAAACTTCGGTTTCCCAGTCAGTTACAGTAGTACAGGCAAGAGAGTGGTGGATAGGACAACTGTGTGTCAGCGTTGTTTAGCAGTTGTTGGGTATGTGAGTTAAAATACATCCAACATGCTAACGGATATCCGACGCAATCACCCAGATGTGCTACCTCAGGGGAGAGACTGTATGACACTAGGTGGTACAGCCTGAGACATGCACAATAAGAAAAAATGTGTTCTGCATTTTTGTTTAGCTTTTCTCTCCATTGTACCAAACCGTGATGTCTGAACCGAGGTATGAACCGAACCTTGACTTCTGTGTACCGTTCCACCCCTACTGGAAGGATATCGACCTTATACCATCAGTAGAGGAGGCCTGGTCATTCTTTAAGAAAGCCTTTGCCATTCTAAATAAGCATTTCCCTTTTAAAAAGTTTAGAACAAAGAGTGGTGATATAGCCCGTGGTTCACTCCAGAGCTCACCGCCCTTAGCCAGGAACTCGTACACACAGGCGGTTAGAAATGCTAAGGCTAGCTTTTTCAAACAGAAATTAGCTTCCTGTAGCACTAATTCTTAAAAGTTCTTGGATACAGCTGCCCACAGCTCTAAGGCTATATAATATTGTCACCACTGACAAGTCATCCATAGTTGAGAATTTCAATAAGCATTTTGCCATGGCAGGTCATGCTTTCCACCTGGCAACCCCCACCCTAACTAACAGCCCTTAACCCTCTGCAGCATCCAGTCGAAGCCCCCACATTTCTCCTTTGCCCATATCCAGACAGCTGATATTCTAAGGGAGCTTCGAAATCTTGACCCCTTCAAATCTCCTGGATTAGACAATCTGCACCCTTCCTTTCTAAAACTGTCTGCAGTAAATATAGCTACTCCCATCACCAGCCTTTTCAACCTCTCCTTTGATTCATCCGTGATCCCTAAAGATTGAATAGTTGCTGCAGTAATCCCCCTATACAAAGTGGGGGACAGTTTAGTACCAAACTGCTACATACAGATTTTCATCCTGCCCTTCCTCTCAAAAAGATCTTAAAAACCTTATTAATAAACACATTCTCAACCATTTCAAATCCCATCGCAGCCTCTCTTGACATGCAATCCGGCTTCCGAGCCGGTCACGGGTGCACCTTAGCCACACTCCTAAAGTCCTAAATAACACGATTGCTATCAACGAAAAACACTACTCTGCAGCAGTCTCCATCGACCTGGACAAGGCCTTTGACTCAGTCACCACATCCTCATTTGCTGATTAAAGAGCCTGGGTTTTTCAAAGGACTGCCTTGCCTGGTTCACAAATTATTTCTCAGACAGATTCCAGTGTGGTAAGTCGGAGGGCCTGCTTTCCAGACCTCTAGCGGTCTTTATGGGGGTGCCTCGGGGTTCAATTCTCGGGCTAACTCTATTTTCGGTATATCAATGATGTCGCTCTTGCTGATATAAATCCGGTCCGACATTGGACACTGTGTTAAAAAACCTTCAAGAAAGCTTTGATAACATACAACCTTCCTTCCGTGGCCTCCAAATTCTTTTAAATTCTAGCAAAACTAAATGTAGGCTCTTCAACCGGTCACACTCTGCCCCTGCCTGCCCAACAAGCATCACCACACTTGACGGGTCTGTATTAGAATACGTAGAAAACTACAAATACCTATGGGTCTGGTTAGACTCTTCACTTTCCTTCCAGACCCACATCAACCAGCTCCACTCCAAAATTAAATCCAGGATTGGCTTCCTATTCTGTAATAAATGTCACTCATCCTTCCAAACTTGCCAGTGTGAAAATGACCATCCCCCTTATGCTAGACTTTGTGATGTAATTTACAGATCTGCATCAAACTCTCTCCTTAGAATATTAAATGTTGTATACCACAGTGCCATCTGTTGTTACAAATGCTCCATATAACTCCCATTACTGCATCAAATACAGTCAAACTGGATAGCCTTCACTACACACCCGGCGACAAACACACTGTTATCGTCTCATCTACAAGTGTCTACTTGGTATAACCCCACCTTACCTAAGATTAATAATCTCCAGTGCAAGACCCTCTCTTAATCTGCATTCAAGCAGGTATATCTGTCTGATTGCCACAGAAGCCCGCACCTCCTTTGGCCGCCTCTCCTTCCAGTTCTTCAATGCTAATGATTGGAACGTACTGCAAAAATCCTTGAAGCTTGAATCCACCGTCCTTTTAGCGACCTTCAATGTGCTACTATCAAATCTACCGACAGACCATTTTACATGTTGACTCCACCCGCTCTCTTAGGCTTTTAATGCATTTTGCACTCTCACCTGCACAGCTGTCTTTGTATGTTTTGCACAATCCCGTTTCCACAGCCTTGGTCATTAAGCCACCTACACAAGTAGCCTGCAAGATAATTGTAAATCTAAACCCATTAATTGTTCTAAAGTTACAAAAGCCAAAGAATGTGTGTGTATGCCGTGCACTACGGTATGAAAAATACATGGAATTTGCTGCATTAACGAACTTTAGTTAGACAAAACAACTAGCAATGTCCTAACTTCAGAAAGATTACAGAAAATATATTCACAATTTAGCATGAGGAAGGTGAAGCGTCCGTCTTAACAAGCATTAATGGTCAATACTGTAGTGATGGAAAACAATTTTTTTACGTATTATCGCACAGCGGAAAAAGTGACAGATCAAGATTTTTTGTAATGTAAAGTAATGTTAGTACCGTGTTAACAAACAACACGTTGGCTATTTCCAGGCATTTGATTCATAATCCATGTATTTCGCTGCTAACGTAAATAATGTGCAGTGTATCTTCGATTGAACAAAACGGTCTTTCTTCAAAGAAATTACAGCTAAATCTTAATGCAATTATTTAAATCAGCACCCTGCGCCCTGGCTGTGCCTGCTAGCTACTAGGCGTTGCTTACGCCCGACTGGTGCAACAGGAATAAATATAAAGTCAGACGTAAAGGGCATTTTAGGTTGGATGTACAGTTACGACCTATGTATGTCCAGCTGGTGCAACCAGCCCCTGAGCACTACTGTTTTCCCTCACCACGCCTCGCAGTCGCACCATGCGTGTTTAGAAGCGCAACATTGAAAAGGGTCTGAACTGAAACAGTGTCGCGCAGCGTTCCGGACGTTATGTATTTAAATACACCGGTATATATAAAATTCATATCATAACAAAAATACACACCGGTATTCGGTGTGAACCGGTACACCGCCCAGCACTACCTCAACACTTTTAACGGCCAGGTTGCCATTTCAAATGAGAAATTGTTCTCAACGTGCTTACTTGGGTTATATAAAAAATATATATAAAAAATAAAAAACACACACAGGTCTAATGCTATCACAATATTACTAAAATCAGAATGAGCTGCAAACAGAATTTCTTATAGCTTATATTGTTAGCTATTATACTGTAATTCCATCACAGATTTAATGTTTTATACCATTCATACTAACGATACAGACCACACAGATCTGATCAAGATAAGGTTGTCATCTAGTGAATTTCAGAACAACAAATAGCCATCTGATAGATTGACCTAATATCTTGTGATCCAAGATCATTGGTCCGATGAGGTAAGGGTCTTCTGTAAGGGCCTGGGATTGGCTAAGATGTTCAGTCCAAAAGTGAATAAATACTGTTAGAAGTCAGAGTAAAGGGCAAATCCTGGGCCGTTGACCCAGAGAGGTCCTGACAAGGGAATTTTCATCAGGGGCCTCATTCATTAACGTGGCATATGCACAAAAGAAGATGTATTTATCCAAGAATTGGGATTTGACTGGAAAATGTGCGGTCCTTCACGGAAACACTGACCCAGGCGTACGCAAATCAAAAGGATGGTTATAAAAAGCCATGTGTAATGATGCACAATGGCTTATCTTGCGCTGTTAGAAAATGTGGCCAATGGAAGGATTCGGAGGGAACACATCATCAGACAGCAAGAAGACTTGCAGGCAAACAAGGACTAGTGGCTTTTGAGCCGGTTGCGACTTCTTCAGGCCGTCCTGTTGGACCTCTGCGCTCTTTTGGGCCCAGCGTTGCAGAGGAGCACTTGGAGAAACCACTCCGTGCCAGTCCCACTTCAAGTCCTGAAAAAACACTAGGATTTCTGGCGACTGGCACGTTCCAGAGTGAAATGGCTGGCAGTTCAGGGATATCTCAGCCAACCCTTAGCCAGGCTATGCCAGACGTGTTAGTAGGTATAATAGGGTTGTCGCATAATTACATGAAGTTTCTGTACACAGCAGGTGAACAGGCAAACAAAAAAGCAATGTGCAGCTATGTCCAGTTTCCCCAAATGTAATCGGTGCTATTGACTGCACTCATGTTGCCATAAGGGCACTGAACGAGAATGAAAATGCTTTCATTAATCGAAAGCATTTTCATTCCATCAATGTCCAAGTAATTTGTGATGCAGACATGTTGGTAACTAATGTAACTTATGTTCCCCAACCCGTGGCAGACACTTTCGCAATGTTGCGCTAGACGCTTTTTGGCATCGACTTTAATATCTGACCTCCATGGCCTCACTGTGAGGTTGCGGCATTCACCGCGCCTGCAAACTTTTCCCGCTCCAATACCTTTTTGGCATTAGTAATGGCCACACTGTGCATTTCAAACCACATTTTCTTCTTTTCCACCTTGCCAACAATTATTTCTATTTCACATTGAGTTTGCCAGGATTTCTCAATCAATATTAATTTGGGGGTGTTTAATTGACTATTAATGGCCAACTTTGGGTGTGACATGGAAGATGCAGAAGCTGCGCCACATTTAGATTTGTGATTTATTAAGGAAAACCTGCATGAGGGCTGGCCAATATGCATATTGCGATAAAATAATGTACTCCAGATTTTTATTCATCATGCGATTAATTGACTTTTTGCATAATCTGACAGGCCCATTAGTTACGGTGAAATATAGAACTTCAGTAGTGCTTCAGTAACCCTGATACGCTACGTTGGTAAATCCAGTTGTTCTGAGTGCAAACAGCATATTACACTGTTTACCATATAGTAATAAAACAACGCAGTCTGGCAGCACCAGTGGGAAGGACTGACAACACAAGCACCTAGGAACACAAGCACCTAGGAACACAAGCACCTAGGAACACAAGCACCTAGGAACACAAGCACCTAGGAACACAAGCACCTAGGAACACAAGCACCTAGGCACAACTTGTTTTCTACTGAGTTTGCTTCGCTCACCTATTTCGTAATTTACACTTCTTCATTTGTGCAATTGTTTACTTTCTCCCTTCTGTTGTTGGCATCTACACCAAGCAAGGAGTTTAGGTATCAGTGGAAAAGCCTAGTCTGCAACGTCACTTTGACATAAGCTGCATCCCTTCTATCCATGACAGGATTATTTGGACAGTGCACTGTTTCTCGCTCACAATGAACTGAATAACCTTAAGAATAGCATCATAACCATACAGATTATATTGGCAAGCAAATGCAATTTATGTCTCAAACAAAATGGATTTTCTGTGGTGCAGCGCCTTTTAGCGTATCGTAAGGTCTGTAATCCTGACTTGGCTTTGCACAAGTCGCGGACACGTTTTGCACATGGTAATCTGTGCACTCTTATTTAAAAAAATGGAAAACCACTGCCATATTACTGAAGTGGAACTTCCTTTTTTAGTCACAATTACTAAATTTTCCTCTTTCAAATAGCTTTCGCTGCTATTCAGACTCATCATTCATCCATTAATTCAACACAAGCTGTCAGCGTTCTGCCTGAGCAGTGAGCACGTACCAGAACAGGCATGCAGCGTCGTTGGCTGCTGCTGTTTGTGTTGTACGAAGTTAGCAATGCTGCAGTTTGTGGAACGTTTAACTACAAAAACATTATACACATTTATCATCGATGTTGTTTTTTATGATCAATATTGATTTATTGCCCAGGCCTAAATCAGGTAGGCATTAATTATGCTGCTTGTTGGACTCCTCATTCTACAAGTAATGTTTTCACATTGTTCTTTTGTTGACATCATGATTTCGTTGCCAAACTATCATTAAACAGGAGACCTTTCTGACTGTCTTGAACTGCGTTTTGATGAATCAGAAACTACAGAAAATTTTAATTTTGAAATAATGTTGTGGGGAAGAAAAATTCTTTGCTCTTCCTCACCTGCTATTTGACACTTAGCAGTTCTTCATTTTCAGTCCAAATAATAAAGGTGAAAGTAGGCTACATCTAAACGTAGTCTGTTTTTAAATGTAGAATAATTAGTCTAATCAGTTTAATTGTGTTACGTATTTGATATGTGCACACTTGTTTCCTTTATTATAAAAATAGTGCGCTTTACTATACATTTTGTGTTTATACACTTCCTGAGTGGTAGGTGCTCAAAAAAGAAACCAGTTGCAAAACACATACTCCTTATACCTAAATGCTTATACCTAAACATGGAAGAGCTCTTAGAAGCTATGTAAAACAGTGCTGAGTAACAAAACTATGCAGATATGTGCAGTTCAGCCCCATAGTTCCTACTTTGACTCAAGAACTTGTTTATCATGCAGGCAGGCTTTAATAAAGTGCTCTTGTTTCTCTTTAGGTGCCTCCCTGTAGTGTTAATGAAGCACTCTACAGTTCAGCAGGAATGTGAAACTGTTTGACTCAGCTGATGCCTATGTTCTGCTGAAACCACTAGGCTTTGTCCCTAATGCAGCTTAATGGCATTGCCATGTGTCATGTTTAGTCTTTGTAATTCAATATTTAAATACAATAACTTCGCAGGGCAGGTTCACGAGAAGTATCAATATTAAGCTTATTTTATTAAGGGTCATTTAAAGGACAAATGTAACGCTGTGCTCACAATACATTCTCTTCAGCCCAACCAGTGTTTCTCTTGGCATCACTAAAGCAGGGCACTCATTTGACTGAAAGTGCTGGAGGTAGTTTTGAAAAATTATTACGCGTTTTGGCTCTGCTCTTAAGAATATGATGACTAGAGTGAAACACTAATTAACGCTGCCGTTTTTAGATGTTCTATTTAAAGAGTATAAGGCTGTCATTTAGGAATGACTAACAGTGTTGACCTGTATTATTTCAATGTGTGTGTCTGTTTTTTGGAGCATGAGGAATATTCAATCATTAAACAATCAAATTAACTTCTTGCCTTGTTGACATCAGGTCTCCTAGTCATCTATTTGAACACTAAAGTTTGAAGAAGCCAATTCAGACCATTAAGATGCACAAAGCATGCTGCAATCTATAAATAAATAGATAAATAGATAAATAAATAAATAACTGGCCTTGCCTTCACCTATCCTACGGGTTTATACATCAGCGCAAAAAGGAGGACCTTCGGAACTAGTAAGAACCAAACATGGTTTCTGTTCTTTGCCACAAACCCTTCGTCAGATTATCATTGTTATGTCATGACAGAAGTCTCAAACTCTTGAGAAAGCTTCGTATGGCACATCAAGTTCAGACATAAGGTGACGCGCTGAGGCATGTAGTCGGGAAAGGCGAGGCAAGGTAGGTAGCGCCACAATGACGAGCAGCCAAGTAAAGTGAAAAACATGTCTCGGAACATCCCAATGATCACGTTTAGACAGAGCTTGGGAGAATATTAAAAGAAAAAACTCTGTCTGGAGAGTCTAGTGTTTTCAACGCCAGCGTTAGTGGTTTAAATCCCTATGTGGCCAGACATGTACAAGATGACAACACATAACCAAATAATTACAGATGAATGTGTCACATCTATTATGGTCTCCCTAAATGCAAAAGGAAAAAAGTAAAACACGTGCCTCTAATACAGACCTACATTAGAGTGTTGGGAGGGTTCTCTAAGTCTATATGCTTACTAGTTCATTAGAGTGTTGGGAAGGTTCTCCAAGTCTATATGCTTACTAGTTTCTGGTCCTGACCAGTAGGGATACTGTTACCATGGCACTAGGCGTCATGGTAACAGTACAGCCTACTCATCACACAGTTTGCACATCCCAGGACAGTGAGCTATAGGATTAGATTTACTGCTGACTTTAGTAGGACAGACACTGCTGCTTTCTTCCCCATTTCGCAAATAGTCGAAAATGTAAACTAGTCTGTAGCCTGACTCAGGCGTTTTGGCCCATTGAACCACTTCCGTGTGAATATGGTTCTTCTTTAAGTGGTTCCTCATTTCAGCTACAAGCAAAAAGCTCCGGTCTTTCAAACCCATTCTTTATGTGAGATTCTCAAAAGACCAATGACTCTCAACCATAAGCTTTAAGGAAACAGCAATGGTGCAGTGCCCCTCATGAACACCCCCAGGTTCAGAGTGATGTGTTTGAACTGGGAAAGGAACAATTGGCTAGACAAACTTCTGGAACTTGACAAACGGGCACTCGGCCATGCCAGGCTCCAGGCCTTTCCTGCAAAAGCCTCCCCGACCCGTGCCACTCACCGTGGGGACATACTCCGAGGGGAATTTGTTGGTGGTGTAGGAGATCAAAAGGCAGGTCTTTCCCACTGCACCGTCTCCCACCACGACACATTTAATCGTCTGCATCTGAAAGGGAGGAGAAAGATTTAAGTTTAACGTCATAACGAAGGTGTTTACAACACAGAGGATTGCATATAATGATGACAATTAAATTAAATCAGACCAACCAAAAGAAAAAAATTCAGAACTTGGGACAGAAATAAGGAGAGAAAGACAAGAGAATACACATAAAATTGTGGGCCTGAGAACAAAAGCAGACAACGCCGTTGTATGACCCCTCGGCTAACAGCCCCGTCACTGTGAATATCAAGTGGTAAGAATGCCACACATCTTGATTACTCAAGGGCACACAATAGGCTGTCAGATGGCCCAAACAGGGCTAGCTGTGTTTATTGCAAAAGGCCCCATGGCCTGAATGTTGCTAAGTAAGGGTCTTGTGGTTTACAATGATTGGGGGTGAGCCTGGAGTTAGAAAATGTTATAACAACACTGATAATTTTACATGCAATCCAACCAGTAAGACAAAACCTTTCGGTTTGCAAAGGTACAGTGAGATAGTCCCAAAACTGTGTGTGGCAGTGTTTTAAACTGTGTAGGCTTGTATAGCAAATATATAAAAAAATGTTGCTATAATTATTATCTGGAGGGGGGTTCAATCCCTAAATACTAATTGTCCAAAAAAATGTGTTCTGCTGTTCTCATTAAATTATAAACAGTGATACGCATATTGAAAAGGACGTTTTGCATGGCCAATAAACCAAAGCCAAGGCTGTCCAACTAATAACTACGCGATGCGTCGTGCCTAACAGTAGCACTTACCCATGGTATATTGCCATTTGGCAATACCATACCCTCTTGTATCCTAGCTAATGCATAAACTGCATACCGGCAACATTAGCGTGTTTACTAGCTTGTTTCTGTCACTTGATAGTTTAAAGTAGCAAAAGAACAAGTCCGTACTGTATAGTACTGTAGTTTTAATGTAAAGTGTTAATCCACATTAGCTCAGAGTTTGAGCCAACCAGCTCGGCTACAGAACTGGTTACGTGCAGATTGAGTCTGCCCGACCAAGTAACAGAGCTGTAATGTATTAAATATTGTTATTTATATATTGACTACCCTAACTACTCGGCGGACGTTACCCAGCAGTCAAAATAGGCAAACTTAGTCAGCTAGTTAGTTAGCATAATAACGTTATCCAGCTAGCTAACTACATTTCAGACAAGGCCTGACGTGCAATCTATTTTTAAATTGTAAATAAATTAGAATAAAAAACAAACACGGGAGAAATAAACAGTAACTTATACTACTTTATTAAACGTCTAAACAAAAATAACCCTTAGTACATATTTAGTGAACTATAAAAGAATAAACAAAAACTAAATAAAGTAGCTAGCTAAGCGCTACTGTGGCTAAAGGTTCTCTGCGTTAAACTACAGACAGGAGCTGTCAACTGGAGTTAGGGTTGTTTAAAAGACAAACGTACACTATACATTATCTAAATATGTATGTAAAGATGGGGTGGAAATGGTTACTCGGTTCAACACACATTTAACCGTTTATTTTATATAAATCACAGAGCGATAATAAAAGCTTACCTTATCAGTCCACCACACACAGGCGTTGTTTCATCCGGGCGTCGCGTCGTTTGTGAAACTGAAAAGGAAGGCGTGCCCAAAACACCACAATGTTCAGGACGTACTACTGTACTACAGTACATCTCAGGTACATCTTTTTGTAGCTCATCATCAATAAAAGTTAGTTATTCTTATACTAGCTTATACCTGTGTAGCTACCTACCTCTCAGGGCAGTGCACAGACATTTTGGGGGGCAGGGGCTCAAGAGAAAAAAGGGCTAAATGTTATTGTTTAAAAAAATAATAATTAACACCGGCCAAAGGACACATGTTGAGTCTGAGTGGTAAAGGGCAGGGCCTCAAGGCTCTGTGCACGTGCATGTGCGCGAACGTCCCAAAATACAGCTCTGGAAAAAATGGGGGACCACTGCAAAATCATCAGTTTCTTGGAATTACTATTGGTAGGTATGTGTTTGGATAAAATTAACATTGTTGTTTTATTCCATAAATGAATGACAACATTTCTCCCAAATTCCAAACAAAAATATTATCATTCAGAACATTCATTTGCAAAAAATCACATCTTTTAAAAATAACAAAAAATATTCAGTGTTGTCAGACCTCATGCATAGCAAATACGTTCATATTCATTTTTGAACCACGAAATACTAATGTGTTAACTTAAAATGAGTTCAGGAATCAGTATTTGGTGGAAAAACCCTGATATTTAATCACAGCTTTCCTGCGTTTTGGCATGCTCTCCACCAGTCATTCACATTGGTATTGGACAGTGGTTGGCCGTCAGGGCCTGCAAAGCCTTCTCTGCAGGCCCAAAGATAGTCACAATATATTTTTAACATATATTATTCTTGAATATCTTTTTTCATTTACACTATATATATTTTACTAAGTTCATTTAAATTATTCTATAAGGTAATTTCATTGCTACAGTACACTCTTTTCAGTTGCCTTGCTTTTAGCGCAGCTCATATAAATGAAAGCTTTTGGATGATATTATGCCACTTCAGGTGCATATTATGCCACTTCATCAGAGCATTTTTCCTACGCCCAGAGAGAGTTAAAGTAAGGCTTTCTAGGACCTGCAAGGAATGTTTACATGTTGTATTGTGTCAGGGTATTCTGTTAAAAAACCTGACCAGTAGGTGGCACTGCACTGCAGATAGTGGGTGTAGTAGCGTTAGTAGAAAGCCCGCTGGAGGTCATTTTGTGGGGCTCTGGCAGTGCTCCTCCTGTTCCTCTTCACACAAAGGAGCAGATACTGGTCCTGTTGCTGGGTTGATGCCCTTCCAGGTCTCCTTGTGCAACGGCCCATCTCCTGGTATCTCCTCCATGCAATTGAGACAGTGCTGGGAGACAGCAAATCTTCTTTCAATTGCATGTATGGAACTGCCCTCCTGGAGGAGCTGGACTACTTATGCAACCTGAAAGCTGGGTTTACACAGTGTGGTTTTCTGAACACCTCTGTCTCATCCAGTAACAGATATGTTCAAGGGAGGATTGTAGTGGGGGGAGGTACCTCGCCTGTCTAATCAACACTGTAAGCATTCCTTTGTGATGGACATGAACTCTGGTCGACCCCCAATCTCTCACGGCTGTGAAGCAGGGATGGGTGACATCACATGCAAAGGTTGAAATGAAGTGGTCAAACAAATTTTACTTCAACCTTGGACAGATGGTTATAAAAGCAAGACAAGGTCATTGTCCTTCCTCTTTCTTTGTTGGTTCCAGTGCTAGTATGTGGTAACTATTCCCTCTCTTCTTACATCTTTCTTTCTCTCTCCCTCTCTCTTTTCTCTCCCTAATTCAATGTTAGATTTGGGTTTTGGACTTTAAGTCAAGCATAGTCCTTAGCCTGTCTTTGATTCATGTTTAGATAAATAATGCTTTGTTTATTAAGTTGTATCATGTAACATGTTTATTGGTTTAATTGACAATGTTACATCAATTTGAATTACAAGATCATTGCACTTTAATCATTATTACCATGACTTTCAGGTTGTTTGCTTGGATCACTCCAGCTTCAACAGTTGAAGTAGATAACGACAAATCGGTCTGTGGATTTATTTAGCATAGTCCAATATTGTGTTCTATAATTATTATGCTTATTAGACAAATTATCACTCCCCTACAATTACAGCATATCATCATGAAGATGTCCCTTCCATATCCTTCAGCAGAACACATAAGGAACTCACACAAGTCTTCTGTCTAGTTAGATGTGCTAAACAACTCAGAACATACATATTCAAGTACAATACAAACAGACCTTTAGAATGGATATCTCAAATAGAGAGGGTGATTCTTTTAATCACAGTTCCACCATAGACATAGTGAAAAGGCAGTATATCTAATCCGAGTCAAGGCAGTGTGTTCTTAAAACAGTCTAGAAAGCAGAGACAGCCTAGGTCACAGGAGTATCAGTCCTCGTAAACAAGCTCTCCAGTAATAGCCTCTATGATGGAGAGATCACATTCTACTGTTATAACAGAATTCAGACTCATTCTATGGTTGTAAAACAAGAATCTACCCCTATGAACGCCCATTGACAAACAATGTGGAAGCACAACTTGCCATGTCATTACAATTCCTGTTCAAATGGCAAAATGTGCACTGCATAGTGTAGGAAATCATTGTCCCATCTAAACGGCATTTGCTCATTTTTAGAATATCATGAAATACATGTTTTACAGCTTTTGGAAACTGGTCACTGAAAGAGAATGTAAGTTTTTCACTTTATGAAATTCTATTCAGTGCACCTTTAAGTGAACCAACTGACTAAATGAGACCAGACTTCCTTCTGTGTTTCAGAGAGTACTAAGAATGTGACCCCGATCCTTCAGAATTCTTTAAAAGTTTTAATGAAGATTCAAAACACATTGTAACACATTCTAGATTAAACTGTATTCACATATACAGTACACAGCAATTAACATGTTCATATCAATTCAGTAGGTGCTTTATTGGCATGAATTTGTGATTTCCACTATTGCGAACACAAATATGTACGAGCAACAATGGTGACATGTTTGTATACAACATACACATTCGCATATAAATTTACAGGTGCCCGATCTGCACACAAGTAGTCACTGAAGAGAGACGTGGCAAGGTAGATTATTCGTCTTAAATCCACGCTTTTTACGCTGCCTCGTTCTGGAGGTCCGGGTAAGCCAGAGAACCCATGGTCAGGGTTGAACCACTGACTGTCATGATGTAGACTGTCCTGCAATGAGGCGACTTAGCCCACTACGCCATGCAGACCCCCGTATGCATTTGTATGCACATTCACACACACATACACACAACCTTAACCCAAATGTAGCCCTAATCCTAACCTTAACCTAACCCTTACTTTATTCTAATGCTAACCTTAACCTCACCCTAACCTTAACGGCAACCTAACACTAATCTCAATAACCTAACAATTATGCCTAAACCTAAACATCCCCTATTGCCTAACTTAACCTTAAACTCACACTAACCATAATCTCAAGAACCTAACATTTATGCCTAAACATAAACTTCCCCTAATGCCTAAACTTAACCATGAACCTAACCTATAATGCCTGACCCTGAAAGTACCCTAAATTGTAACACTGAATGTGATTGTAACTTTGGCCCTAGACATAACCCCTATGCCACATACACAAACAAACACACAAATACACGCATACACATATACACACATACTGTACAAACACATTCTCTCTTATTTAAGTCCTCTTTCATGTGTGTGTGTATATGTATATACACTCACCTAAAGGATTATTAGGAACACCCATTCAATTTCTCATTAATGCAATTATCTACTCAACCAATCACATGGCAGTTGCTTCAATGCATTTAGGGGTGTGGTCCGGGTCAAGACAATCTACTGAACTCCAAACTGAATGTCAGAATAGGAAAGAAAGGTGATTTAAGCAATTTTGAGCATGGCATGGTTGTTGGTGCCAGACGGGCCGGTCTGAGTATTTCACAATCTGCTCAGTTACTGGGATTTTTACACACAACCATTTCTAGGGTTTACAAAGAATGCTGTGAAATGGGAAAAACATCCAGTATGCGGCAGTCCTGTGGGCGAAAATGCCTTGTTGATGCTAGAGGTCAGAGGAGAATGGGCCGACTGCTTCAAGCTGATAGAAAAGCAACTTTGACTGAAATATCCACTCGTTACAACAACCGAGGTATGCAACAAAGCATTTGTGAAGCCACAACACGCACAACCTTGAGGCGGATGGGCTAAAACGGCAGAAGTCCCCACCGGGTACCACTCATCTCCACTACAAATAGGAAAAAGAGGCTACAATCTGCAAGAGCTCACCAAAATTGGACAGTTGAAGACTGGAAAAATGTTGCCTGGTCTGATGAGTCTCGATTTCTGTCGAGACATTCGGATGGTATAGTCAGAATTTAGCGTAGACAGAATAAGAACATGGATCCATCATGCCTTTTTACCACTGTGCAGGCTGGTGGTGGTGGTGTAATGGTGAGGGGGATGTTTTCTTGACACACTTTAGGCCCCTTAGTGCCAATTGGGCATCGTTTAAATGCCACGGCCTACCTGAGCATTGTTTCTGACCATGTCCATCCCTTTATGGCCACCATGTACCAATCCTCTGACGGCTATTTCCAGCAGGATAATGCACCGTCACAAATCTTCAATCATTTAAAATTGGTTTCTTGAACATGACAATGAGTTCACTGTACTACATTGGCCCCCACAGTCACCAGATCTCATCCCACAAATCTCCATCAACTGCAAGATGCTATCCT
Source organism: Umbra pygmaea (assembly GCA_016801145.1). Classification (NCBI taxonomy): domain Eukaryota; kingdom Metazoa; phylum Chordata; class Actinopteri; order Esociformes; family Umbridae; genus Umbra; species Umbra pygmaea. Next base: position 94,020 of record JACXGM010000077.1, read on the forward strand.
ATCAATATGGGCCAACATTTCTAAAGAATGCTTTCAGCACCTTGTTGAATCAATGCCACGTAGAATTAAGGCAGTTCTGAAGGCGAAAGGGGTCAAACACAGTATTAGTATGGTGTTCCTAATCATCCTTTAGGTGAGTGTATGTGTGTATCTATGTGTGTTTGTGTATGTACAGTGCCTTGCAAAAGTATTCGGCCCCCTTGAACATTTCGAATTTTGCCACATTTCAGGCTTCAAACAAAAAGATATAAAACTGTAATTTTTTGTGAAGAAGCAACAACAAGTGGGACACAATCATGAAGTGGAATGAAATTTATTGGATATTTCAAACTTTTTTAACAAATAAAAAACTGACGAATTGGGCGAGCAAAATTATTCAGCCCCTTTACTTTTAGTGCAGCAAACTCTCTCCAGAAGTTCAGTGAGGATCTCTGAATGATCCAATGTTGACCTAAATGACTAATGATGATAAATAGAATCCACCTGTGTGTAATCAATTCTCTGTATAAATGAACCTGCTCTGTGATAGTCTCAGAGGTCCGTTGAAAGCACAGATAGCATCATGAAGAACAAGGAACACACCAAGCAGGTCCAAGATACTGTTGTGGAGAAGTTTAAAGCCAGATTTGGATACAGAAAGATTTACCAAGCTTTAAACATCCCAAGGAGCACTGTGCAAGCGATAATATTGAAATGGAAGGAGTATCAGACCACTGCAAATCTACCAAGACCCGGCCCTTCCTCTAAACTTTCAGCTCATACAAGGAGAAGACTTGGCTGATCAGAGATGCAGCCAAGAAGCCCGTGATCACTCTGGATGAACTGCAAAGATCTACAGCGGAGGTGGGCAAGTCTGTCCATAGGACAACAATCAGTCGTATACTGCACAAATCTGGCCTTTATGGAAGAGTGGCAGGAAGAAAGCCATTTCCATAAAAAGTGTAGTTTAAAGTTTGCCACAAGCCACCTGGGAGACACACAAAACATGTGGAAGAAGAAATTGAACTTTTTGGCAAAAATGCAAAACGTTATGTTTGGCGTAAAAGCAACACAGCTCATCACCCTGAACACACCATACCCACTGTCAAACATGGTGGTGGCAGCATCATGGTTTCGGCCTGCTTCTCCTCAGCAGGGAGAGGGAAGATGGGTAAAATTGATGGGAAGATGGATGGAGCCAAATACAGGACCATTCTGGAAGAATGAGTCTACAAAAGACCTGAGACTGGGACGGAGATTTGTCCTCCAACAAGACAATGATCCAAAACATAAAGCAAAATCTACAATGGAATGGTTCACAAATAAACATATCCAGGTGTTAGAATGGCCCAGTCAAAGTCCAGACCTGAATCCAATCGAGAATCTGTGGAAAGAACTGAAAACTGCTGTTCACAAAGGGTGTCCATCTAACCTCACTGAGCTCGAGCTGTTTTGCAAGGAGTAATAGGCAAAAATTTCAGTCTCTCGATGTGCACAACTGATAGAGACATACCCCAAGCGACTTACAGCTATAATCGCAGCAAAAAGTGGCGCTACAAAGTATTAACTTTTACAAAGTATTTTGCACGCCCAATTCTTTTGTTCTTTATTTAATAAAAAAGTTTGAAATATTCAATAAATTTCGTTCCACTTCATGATTGTGTCCCACTTGTTGTTGATTCTTCACAAAAAAGGACAGTTTCATATCTTTATGTTTGAAGCCTGAAATGTGGCAAAAGGTCGAAAAGTTCAAGGGGGCCGAATACTTTTGCAAGGCACTGTATATGTGTATATCTATGTGTATGTCTGTGTGAGTGTATATGTGTGTGTGAATGTGTGTGTGTGAATGTGTGTGTGTGAATGTGTGTGTGTGAATGTGTGTGTGTGTATGTGTGTGTGTGAATGTGTGTGTGTGAATGTGTGTGTGTGAATGTGTGTGTGTGAATGTGTGTGTATGAATGTGTGTGTGTGAATGTGTGTCTGTGAATGTGTGTGTGTGAATGTGTGTGTGTGAATGTGTGTGTATGAAGGCCACCATGGTGGAGAGTCCAGACAGTGCCTTGGACATTCCCATTCCTATTGAATATTCAGACCTGTCACAGTGAAGGCATCTAAATTACCTCCCCATCGGCCCTGGGATTGTGCCTTAGACATAGGTGTCAGAAGTAAAAGTAAAAGTACTTTTTATGGGCACAGCTTAGTTCACAAGTTTTGTGAAGTTCCTAATTGAGACCAAAATGAACAGTAGGGGGAGTTCATAACTAAACAGTGATGTATGGAATGAATACCAAGAATTAAACAATGATTATTTGTGGTGAATAGGTAGTAATGAACTCCCATTACCTGGTCATTTTGGTTTTATTTAGGGACTTCCCAAAATGGGTGAACCCAGTCGGGTAATTTTACTCATACTTTTGACACCTCTGGCCTTAGACCATTTACCAGGTTCTGTAGTGCCTAGAAGTCATATATATCCATTGTCGTATGTTGAGACAGAGGTAATGGAAACATACCTCTCGGGATCACTACGTCAGTGTTACTTCCTCTTCACCTGTAACCTCGAGTTTCTTTTTCGTAACGAAGATGCCTAGTCATGCCGTATGGTCTTTTGAATGCTCCATGAGTGTTCCAAGCATTTGTGAATGAGATCTTTTGGGACATGATTGGTCGTGGCATGGTAGTGTACATTGATGACATCTTGGCAGCATGTCTATTAGGTCAATGCATGGACTCCACTAGACCTCTAAAGGTGTGCTGTGGTATCTGGGACCAAGACATTAGCAGTAGATCCTTTGACCCAATCGTCCAGCCATCAACATTTGGCCCTTATCAAAGTCGCTCAGATCCTTACACTTGCCAATTTTCCCTACTTCTAACACATCAACTTTGAGGACAAAATGTTCACTTGCTGCCTAAATATATCCCACCCATTGACAAGTGCCATTATAACGAGATTATCACTGTTATTACTTCACCTGTCAGTGGTCATAATGTTATGGCTGATCGGTGTATGTCAACAAAATATATCTGACATAAATCCTCAGATAAGACAAGGGAAAAACTCAAAGGAAAGGAAGATACCTTGGGAGGAGGAGTGATTCAGAGAGGGATCTCCTTCTCCAAAGACAGTTGGTTTAACAAATGGTGTAGTCCATGGGTATGGGATGTGGCCAGTATGGTACACCACTGTTAGGCAGTTAAGTTCATTTGTGCTCAGCTGGTCCATGTGAGCAGCAGTCATTTAATAAGGAGGCCAGGAGCAGTTGTGGGTTTAGAGGCAGCACAAGGACCAGCATCTAGGACTACTGACTTCTAGACCCAGGCATGCTGGAGGAGAGTACTGCAGCAGCCTATATCGATCCCAAGACCTGAGAGCGGATTTAGCACTGACCCAAGTGTGGGGTAAGGACATGATAGGAAGGGATAGAATAAAGAAGGGTAAGGAAGTATGACAAGACGACATAAACATGAAGGGGGGGATAGCTAGTGGGTTCTCGCACCGGTTAGAACTTTGGTGCAGCCTAACTAAATACAGCTGAAATAATAACCTCACAATAAGGTTGACCATAGGACTGGCTGAAGACCTACATTTTAAGTCTAGGTTTAAATACTGAGACTGTCTGCCTCCGATTTAAACTGTTCCAGAGGAAAGGGGCTCTATATGAGAAAGCTCTGCTCTCTGCTGTATTTCTTTTGATTCTTTGGACCACCAAATACTGTATACTGCATCCTGAGATCGGACTGCCTTTGAGGGCTGTAACATATAAGGAGGACTGTAAGATAGGATGCTGCAAGTCCATTAAGTGTTTTGTAAGTTAATAACATTAGTTTAAAGTGAGCTCTTGCCTGGACTAGAAGCCAATGAAGTGCCAGAACTGGGGTGACACATCTTCAGTTGCACTTAGAGGAAAAAGGAAAGTAAAAGGAATGTATAATAATGCTGGGTAAAAGTATTTTTACCTTTCATAATGGAAAATCTAAGACCATGTAAAAAGAGACAGATTTTCTTCTGAAACTAGAGTTAACTAATTGACAATTCTCATTGATCACTCACTATCTATTTGGTCTGGTCTTGCAGATGGAGATTGGAACAACAGCCTAGCACAGAGAAAGCAAGACAGTTGACTTAAAGTAAACAATGGTAGAGTTAAGAGTCAGTATTAAAAATCCTCAAAGAATTACTAAGATCTTGGGCAGAGGTTTAGCTTCAGAGACTCGTCCACAGACTATGACAGATAGACAATGTAACTACTTTAAAATACATGTATTAACTGCATTATACTTATAAAAACACTGTACCATTGTAAGAATAGACTATACAGTGGGGAGAACAAGTATTTGATACACTCCCAATTTTGTAGGTTTTCCTACTTAAAAAGCATGTAGAGGTCTGTGAGAGACGGAATCCAAACAGATCATACATTTCCTGTAGCTCCTCCTTACAGACCTTCTCCAGATCCTTCAGGTTTCGGGGCTGTCGCTGGGCAATACAGACTTTCAGCTCCCTCCAAAGATTTTTTATTGGGTTCAGGTCTGGAGACTGGCTAGGCCACTCCAGGACCTTGAGATGCTTCTTACGCAGCCACTCCTTAGTTGCCCTGGCTGTGTGTTTCGGGTCGATGTCATGCTGGAAGACCCAGCCACGACCCATCGTCAATGCTCTTACTGAGGGAGTGTCTCGCAATACATGGCCTCATCCATCCTCCCCTCAATACGGTGCAGTCGTCCTGTCCCCTATGCAGAAAAGCATCCCCAAAGAATGATGTTTCCACCTCCATGCTTCACGGATGGGATGGTGTTCTTGGGGTTGTACTCATCCTTCTTCTTCCTCCAAACACGGCGAGTGGAGTTTAGACCATAAAGCTCTACTAAACTCATCAGACCACATGACCTTCTCCCATTCCTCCTCTGGATCATCCAGATGGTCATTGGCAAACTTCAGTCGGGCCTGGACATGCACTGGCTTGAGCAGGGGGACCGTGCGTGCACTGCAGGATTTATATCCATGACGGCGTAGTGTGTTACTAATGGTTTTCATTGAGACTGTGGTCCCAGCTCTCTTCAGGTCATTGACCAGCTCCTGCTATGTAGTTCTGGGCTGATCCCTCACCTTCCTCATGATCATTGATGCCACACGAGGTGAGATCTTGCAGGGAGCCTCAGACTGAGGAAGATTGACCGAGATTGAACTTCTTCCATTTTCTAATAATTGCGCCAACAGTTGTTGCCTTCTCATCAAGATGCTTGCCTATTGTCCTGTAGCCCATCCCAGCCTTGTGCAGGTCTACAATTCTATCCCTGATGTCCTTACACAGCTCTCTGGTCTTGGCCATTGTGGAGAGGTTGGAGGCTGTTTGATTGAGTTTGTGGACAGGTGTCTTTTATACAGGTAACAAGTTCAAACAGGTGCAATTAATACAGTTAAAAAGTGGAGAACAGGAGGGCTTCTAAAGAAAAACTAACAGGTCTGTGAGAGCTGAATTCTTACTGGTTGGTAGGTGTTAAAATACTTATGTCATGCAATAAAATGCTAATTAATTATTTAAAAATCTTACAATGTGATATTCTAGATTTTTGTTTTGGATTCCGTCTCTCACAAATGAAGTGTACCTATGATGAAAATTACAGACCTTTAAATGCTTTGTAAGCAGTGCCGGCCCGAGCCTTTTGGGGGCCCTAAGCAGAATATAATTTGGGGGCCCCCTCCTACCAGGCAGAGTCACCTGTGCACTCGATTGGGGGCCCCCTGGTGGCCAGAGGGCACCAAGCAGCCGCTTAGTTCGCTTATGCCTGGGGCCGGCCCTGTTTGTAAGTAGGAAAACCTGCAAAATCGGCAGTGTATCAAATACTTGTTCTCCCCACTGTATATGCTTGCTCAACAATGATGACAAAAAGGTATTACTTTTACAACACACACACAGCTTTCAGTCAATTGTTCACTAGTTAGCTAGCTTTCTCTAACATTAGCTAGCTAAGTAATATTGAATATTTTGCACGCCCAATTTTTCAGTTCTTTATTTGTTAAAAAAGTTTGAAATATTTAATAAATTTCGTTCCACTTCATGATTGTGTCCCAGTAGTTGTTGATTCTTCACAAAAAAATACAGTTTCATATCTTTATGTTTGAAGCCTGAAATGTGGGAAAAGGGTTGAAAAGTTCAAGGGGGCTGAATACTTTCGCAAGGCACTGTAGTAGCTAAAAGCAGATTCTCCACGTTTTGAGTGAATCCTTGGTATCTCTAGCTGATGTAATCCTAATGATTGAGTGATCTGTTGTGTTTATATTCAATGAGCATATCTGCAATGTATTGAGATCCTAGGCCATTGAGTGATTTATATACCAGTAATAATACTTTAAAGTCTATCCTAAATGTGACTCGGAGCCAGTGTAGAGACCTGAGGACTGGCGTGATATGTTCATATTTTCTGGTTCTGCTCAGAATCCTGGCAGAAGCGTTCTGTATGAGCTGTAGCTGTCTTATGGTCTTTTTAGGAAGACCAGTGAGGAGGCCATTACAATTTTCCACCCTGCTGGTGATGAAGGCATGAACAAGTTTCTCTAAGTCTGGTTTGGAAACAAAGCATCTAATTCTTGAGATATTTTTAAGATGATAATATGCAGATTTAGCATCTAATTCTTGAGATATTTTTAAGATGATAATATGCAGATTTAGTTATTGCTTTAACATGACTACTGAAACTAAGTTCCGAATCACACCAAGATTCCTGACTTGATCTTTAGTTCTTTGACCCCTAGCATCAAGGTATGCGTTCACCTTGGGAACTTAATCTTTGTTTCCAAATGCAATGAATTCTCTTTGTTTACCTGAAGAAAGTTTTGGCACATCCAACTGTTCATTTCATCAATGCATTGGCATAGGGAGTCAATGGGTCTGTAGTCGTTAGGCGATAGGGCAAAGGAGATCTGGGTGTCGTCTGCATAGCTGTGGTAAGCAATATGTTTCTTTCTCATTATTTGGCTCAGTGGGAGCATATACAGGTTGAATAGGAGTGGCACGAGAATTGAGCCTTGTGGGACTCCACATGTCATGGATGTCCACTCAGACTTATGGTTGCCTATTCTCACATAGTAACCTCTCGCTTCTAGGTATGACCTAAATCATTTTAGGACCATCCCAGAAAGCCCGACCCAGTGTTCCAGCCTGTCAAGTAGTATGTTGTGGTCGACAGTGTCAAATGCAGTGCTGAGGTCGAGTAGTACCAGCACTGACAGTTTGCCTGTATCTGTATTGAGGCGAATATCATTTATTATCTTAACGAGTGCTGTCTCTGTAGTGTGATGTGGTCGGAAGCCAGATTGAAAATGGTCAAAGTGTCCATTTAAGCTTAATAATTGGTTCAGCTGATTGAAAACAACTTTTTCAATGATCTTTACGAAAGGGAGATTTGAGATTGGTCTGTAGTTGCTCAATACGGTGTGATCCAAATTGCTCTTTTTCAGGAGGGGCTTAACAACTGCAGTTGTTAGGGACTTTGGAAAAGTCCCAGAAAGAAGTGAGGAATTTGCGCTCAGATTTACTGCATAGTTTCAACTCGTCCATTTTGTTGGCCAGGGATCTTGCGTTGGTGAGGAACATACTCGGAAGAAGAGGCTTGTGGGATCTTTCCTCATTCTCACTAGGAGGCCGGACCGGGATCCCTGCTTTTGCTTCCTCTAATGTTTTTGCCGCCTGCCGACACTGACAAAAAACACGGAGCACCCACTGGTCTTGCTATCTCAGTTGGGGTGTTGTAGGAGCGGCAAGACTCCATTGTAATTTTCAGATGTAAATTAAGTCCAATGTCCAGTAACTCCTGTCAACTGTAGCAGTGTGTAAAAGAGCACAGAAAACACAGAAATAACACTAGGATCAAAGAGCTGCGAGCCGCTGTGTCCGAACGCGTCGCCATCATTCCAATGGTGGTGCCTTGGTGATGCTCTGGGGCTGGTTTTTATCCTCTGGCACAAGAAACCTGCAGCCTGTGGAAGGCAAGATGGATTCATTGAAGTATCAGGAAATCCTAGGAGAAAACTTCATGCCATCTGTTTGGAAGCTGAAGCTTGGTCATCATTGGACCTTCCAACAGGACAATAATCCCAAGCATACCTGTCAGGAATCCATCCTCTTGAGCTGTCTTCCTGTCTCTTCTGGTCCCCATTCCGTTCCTGGTTTTCCCCTGCACTCCCTATCACCAGTTCCAGTCCCAATTATCACCTGCACCTGCTTCCCGGCCACACCTGGGTTGATTACCTCCCTCTCCCTTTATTAGGGAGTTGAAGTCAGTCAACAAACTGCCGGATTATTGTATAGCCACGTAAATACAACCATTTCGTCATCTAATTTAGCCTACGTTCCTAGTTCCAGTTTTCCTTGTGGTTTTCTTTTCCTAGTATTTGTTCCTTATCGTGTTGTTGTTTGTTCCTTCTAGTACCCGTGTACCGAACCTTGCCTGGACACCGACCCTCCCTGTGTACCGAACCCTGCCTGGACACCGACCCTCCCCGTGTACCGAACCTTGCCTGGACTACAACCCTCTCTGTGTACCGAACCCTGCCTGACCCCTGACCATTCTTGCCTGCCGGACTGGAGCATCACACCCTACACACCCACAACCCATAATAAACATCATTTTCATTTACCATCTCTGCATCTGGTTCCTTACCTTCTCCTGTGCCCAGTCCTGACAATACCTCAAAGTTCACCATGGCTTGGTTGCAGAAGAAGTCCTGGAAGATGCTTCAGTGACCATCACAGTCACCTGACCCTATAGAGAATCTCTGGTGGGATTTGAAGAAGGCGATTGCAGCATGCAAACCCAAGAATATTACTGGAGTCCATTGCTCTTAAGCAATGGGCTAAGATTCCTCAGGAATGCTGCCAGAGGCTGGTAGTGCTCTCTGAGAACTGACACGAACCCTGCCCAACTGTCACGGTTCCCCTTATGGCAGCCGGACTAATGTTCTAAGTTGCTCCCCTGTATGTATTGTTTTGTTTTCCCCCTCATGTGTCATGTTCATTTTGCTTTTCCCCTTTAGTTTAGGTCATGTTTTCCTTCAATCGACTGTCTTAATTACTTCACCAGCTGGCTGCACTTGTTATTTTGTTTCCTGTTTAAGTTGAATCATTGTGCATGTCAGCTGTTGATCATTGTTTGTTTGTCTCCCGTGTTATGTGTTTGAAGATGACGTATTTTAACATTTAGCCCCAAGAGGCAGTTTTTGTTTGAATAGTGTTTTTCCTCATTTTTAAAACTCTGGGCTAGATTTATCAAGCCGTTTGCGCCTTTTTTTAGGCGCTAATTGGTCGCAAAGACGGACGTAACCAATGCGGGCTATTTACTAACCAGGCGCACTTGGGTAAAATCGCAGATTGCGTGCCACATGAGCGACAAGAGACAAGTTGCGCTTTCAATATGCGTTCGTGGGAGGGTCATGGGGAAAGTGGGAGTTCCACG
>JACXGM010000078.1:0-19028 GCA_016801145.1 Umbra pygmaea
TAGCTACATTTTACAATGGTGAGACTGACCAAAGGCTATAGCTACATTTTACAATGGTGAGACTGACCAAAGGCTATAGCTACATTTCTTAATGGTGAGACTGACCAAAGGCTATAGCTACATTCATTTTACAATGGTGAGACTGACCAAAGATATACATACATTTTTACAGTGGTGAGACTGACCAAAGGCTATAGCTACATTATTTTTTGCAATATTGAAACTGACCAAAGGCTATAGCTACATCCATTTATACAGTGGTGAGACTGACCAAAGGCTATAGCTATGTTAATTATTACAATGATGAGACTGACCAAAAGCTATAGCTACATTCATTTTACAATGGTGAGACTGACCAAAGGATATAGCTATGTTAATTATTACAATGATGATACTGACCAAAGGCTATAGCTACATTTTACAATAGTGAGACTGACCAAAGGCTATAGCTACATTAATTCTTACAATGATGAGACTGACCAAAGGCTATAGCTACATTAATTCTTACAATGTTGAGACTTACCAAAGGCTATAGCTACATTTTACAATGGTGAGACTAACCAAAAGCTATAGCTACATTTTACAATGGGGAGACTAACCAAAGGCTATAGCTACATTTTACAATGGTGAAACTAACCAAAGGCTATAGCTACATTTTACAATGGTGAGACTAACCAAAGGCTATAGCTACATTTTACAATGGTGAGACTGACCAAAGGCTATAGCTACATTTTACAATGGTGAGACTAACCAAAGGCTATAGCTACATTTTACAATGGTGAGACTGATCAAAGGCTATAGCTACATTCATTTTACAATAATGAGACTGACCAAAGATATTCATAAATGTTTACAATTGTGAGACTGACTAAAGGCTATAGCTACATTAATTTTTGCAATTGTGAAACTGACCAAAGTCTATAGCTACATTCATTTATACAGCGGTGAAACTGACCAAAGGCTATAGCTCATTCATTTTTACAATGGTGATACTGACCAAAGGCTATAGCTACTTTCATTTATACAGTGGTGAAACTGACCAAAGGCTATAGCTTCATTCATTTTTACAATGAAGAGACTGACCAAAGGCTATAGCTACATTTTACAATGGTGAGACTGAACAAAGGCTATAGCTACATTTTACAATGGTGAGACTAACCAAAGGCTATTGCTACATTTTACAATGGTGAGACTAACCAAAGGCTATAACTACATTAATTCTTACAAAGATGAGACTGACCAAATGCTATAGCTTCATTTTACAATGGTGAGACTAACCAAAGGCTATAGCTACATTTTATAATGGTGAGACTAACCAAAGGCTATAGCTACATTTTACAATGGTGAGACTGACCAAAGGCTATAGCTACATTTTATAATGGTGAGACTGACCAAAGGCTATAGCTACATTCATTGCGTTAACACAAGGAAGGAATGAAGACAGCAGATGGGTGGTGTGTTGGCTGGTAATGACTCGGTCTTGGGATGTGAACCCAGCAGTGTAGTAAAAGGGGGAAAGAGTGAGGGCCTGACGTAGGATATTGGTGGGGCCCATGCAGGCTTTCTTTCATGGGGCCCACAATCCTGATTATACTCCTGTGTGCACCACACTGTTAACTTTTCCCTTAAGTTATGTGTAAGGATTAGTGTGTGATGTGGGTGTAAACGAGACAGATCCGCGTTGAAAAAAAAAACAGTGTTTAAATATCGAGAAAACACATGGCTGTGTTACAAAATAACACAGCCATGTGAACAGTCAGGTGGAAAAAGTCTGGGAAAACACAGAGGCTTGACACAGAACACAAACAGGGTAACAATCAGGTGCCTACACTAGCTTCCATTGTGAGGGGGCGACCGTGACATTATGCTCATTTCTTAAACTATGACGAGTAGTGGTCCGAAAACTAATAAGCAGACAGAACCTAGTTGTGGTCAAATCTACATATTTTTGACAGGTTAGAATGACTCTTATTAAGACTTGAGGCCTTAAAACTTGAGATCTGTTGACTTGAATTGGCTTGCATAGAAAAATGTTGCACTTGATTTGATACTTGCATCTCACAACTTGCTAGCAGCATAGCACCCTGTATTCCACTGCTGGTTTGCTTATAAAGCTAAGCAGGGTCGGGCCTCGTCGGTTCCTGGATGGGAGACCAATGCTGCTGGAAGTGGTGTTGGAAGGTCAGTAAGGGGAACTCTTCCCACTGGTATGAAAATCATTCCCAATGCCCCAGGGCAGTGATGGGGACCTCTGCCCTGCATAGGATTCTGTCTTTCAGTTGGGCCATTAAAAATGTTTCCTGAGTCTGTGGTTGCTTAAAGTGCCATTTCACTTATCATCAGAGTAAGTGTCATGACCAAATGTTCTATCTAGCCCTCATACCATCATGGCAACCTAACTATTTACAGTTTTATCAATAGATTCACTTCTCCCCAGGTGGTTGCTGCAAATTATAATAAGTTGTCAGTCAACTTGACTGGTAAAACATTGGTCAAATAAAAAAATTGGGACGGTGCAGACTTTTGTAAAGCATTCTGTAGCAGTACACAACATTTTGTCATACTGAAAAGAAACAGCAATTTTTCCATGGAATGGGTTTACTTTGTGTCTTCACTAGAAAATATATTGACACATATGACACAGATTTGGTCACAACTTGTCTGTTAAGTATGATATCTGAGTGAAAATAGAATGACAAATACAATCCATTGGCTGATGGTCACTTAGCTGGCTAGAATTTAAAAATGTTAACTGACATGCCTTATTGAGAGATTTTCAGTGACTGACAAGAAAAAAAACGTAAAAATTGCCCCTGGTTGATTATACTGTTAGCAGTTTAGAGGTGGGTTTTGCCAGGGCCAGCCCTGTGTGTATGAAAAATAAAGAGAAATAAAGTGTGTCTTCGTGCATGGGTATGTGTGTTCACGCCTCTATCTGTGTTCATGAATGTGCGTCTTTCAGACAGAGTGAGTAACGCTGACTGGAAGCCAAGGAGTGAAGGAGAGAATGAGGGGGCGGAGCCTCCCTTGGGATTGCGTGCGGATATCAAATGTTTACCTGTAACAAAGAGAAAGGGGAAGGTGTAGAGGTGAGTGGGGAGGGAAAAAATGGCTGTGGTTTACAGGTGTGGGCGGAGACCTAAAGCCTAAAGCATGAGCTTCGCACGCAACTTAACAATACTACCTTTATGAAGACTGTATTGCGTTAGACATTCACAAATACAGACTCTACCCACACCCACAGACACACACACACACAATTGTGCACGTGTATACTTAGAGAAAGAGTTCCTCTGATTCCTTTGTTTCACAGAAGTTCAATGTTTACTGAATGACAGTGCTCAAGTCCAGAGAGCTATAGGCAATTACTAATAGGTGTCAATAGCCAAGGATTGAAGTAAACATGTTGAGATATATGTAGACAATACATATTTAATGAATAACATTCTAAAACCATGTGAATTTATTTATATAGCATACCACTGAAAAGAACATGTTATCGTAATACAAATAATGCTTGTAAGTGTGCATAATTAAAAATGTATAATAAAAATGACAATGTATGCATATATACTGCTTAACCCTCAACACTCACATTGACTTGGCCCTCATAATTCCTTTTAATGGATTTACAATTCAAGCCAAAAATAAAAGTATGTATGTAGTGGATGGGAATTAATGGGGCAGACAAACCCACAAAAACTGACATGGAGTACACACACATACTGCAGTGATGTTCATGGGCATGTTCATTAAGCAAAAACTTGGCTTTCTTTGGTATTTACCATTCAATTCTTCATTTCTGGGCTATGTCCTCAAAACAGAACTCGTTAGGACGCCGCTGGAATAGCAGGGCATTTCTTAGCTCTTAAATCTATGTTCATCCTTTTCTCTGAAAATATGTAGCAGATTAACAGATCTCTAACAGGATTGGTTCATGATGATATCATAGATCATTTAACAATTCGGATTTTTAGAAAAGTAATGATTTGTAAATAAATAATATAATGATTTGTAAAATTATTTGTACAGTAAAATAAGCATTTACAGTTATTGCGCATGAAAACATATTCTAAACCAATCAAACAGCAATATAAAATGTAGATGTCTGTTTTGCAGTGCTTTTGTAATGAAATTATTTATTTTACTTTATTTTATTTGAGATAACTGGCATTAATATCCAATTTTATCAACTTTAACAGCAACAGTACTTAGCTTATGTTAAGATTGAACCATCCTTTTCTTTTTACTACTGAGTCTAAATGTCTTAAATAGTGTCTTCTGAGGCACATCTAATGCCTTTTAGGTTCTTCTACCAGCTCAAAAAGTCCAAAATAGAGCAAAACCTGTTTGCATTTGCTCAGTTATGCTGATAATTAGCTGGTTGAGAAGTTGAATAAGGCAGACCAAATTTGCGTTGATGTCAAAACCTAGAGAAGGGTAGCTTTCAGGAACAGGGTTAGAGACCCTTACATTCCCTGGTCTTCTTGATTAAGCTCAGAGTGGCCAAAGCCAAGGAGTCGCTAGACAGTGATGAAGCAAGGCAACAATATTTGACTACAAACCCCAGAAAACCTGGACGATGCTGATTACTTCGTTTGGAACCTGGACTAAAACAATTAGGATTTAAACTGGTCTTGCACTAATGTAGCTCAATGCTAGACAATAAAATATTTGCCGCAGGCGCATAGAACATCCTGCCGGCCCCTTGATTCCGGCCTGCACGGAATTTTTAAAATTAATTAAAATGTCAGTATATTAGAAAATTTATTTTTGACTCAAAATCCTTTGCATGTGCACTGTTATCTTGATTCAAATGTGCCGGCCAGTAGGCTAAATGATCTTGAAATCAAGCGTGGTGATTATATTCAGAGAAGTCAAACAAGGAAATGGTGTTAGAAAAGTATAAACATTTATTTTCTGTAGGCTACACACATAATTATCGTTACTACTGTTGAGTTTCCCAATTATCCTGCCTCCTCCGCATGTTTCACTGACAGCATCCAGGGTTTTCCTATACCCTTTTTCCTCACTCATACTGTAGCTACAGTATGCGGCCCTTCACTTGCTTTCAAAATCTCAATGTTGTCCTCAAGCTAAAATCACTGCCCAGCCCTGTGCTAGACAGTGAACGCGTCCCCCCACCAGTTGACTCACTGTCATACGACAAATTGTAATGTACGATAGATCAACATTAATTTTTTTGGTAACACTTTATTTTGAGAGTCTAAAAAGTGTATCTGTATATGCTCTACAGATTATCTGCAGACGATCAACAACATTCTAACAAACTATCTACTAACCCTAACCCTAATCCTAACCTTAACCCTTCCCCTAGGTTTAAGACTAACCTTAACCATTACCCTAAAACATATTCTAAACTTACCCCTTTCACTTAAACTACAAAATTAGTTGCATATCAACAGATTGTTGATAGTATATTGATAGTCATATTATCAACAAACTGTCTGTAGAGCACCTACAGATGGAATTTCGGAATTTTTTTTTAACACATCATCTGTGTAGTGGGATTATTAATAACAACTCTGCAGCCGGGTTTCTCACCCACAGTCCTGACAGCACATCACCCTTCTCCTTGAGCTCCACTGGCTACCTGTCTCCCAGCACCTTCAATACAAAATACTCCTTTTGACCTACAAAGCCCTCCACCACCTTACTCCCCCATACCTCTCAGACCTTCTCCCCTATCAACCCACATGCTCACACCACTCTGGTATATCAGGCAACCTCATCATGCCCAGGTCCATGCTACAGAGCTTTGGTGACAGGGCTTACTCCAGAGTAGCTCCCAGGCTCTGTAACTCCCTGCCTTAAATCATCCGTGACTCTGTAAACATCTTCCTCCACCACCTTAAGCCTTTTCTGTTTAAACAAGCCTTCCTCTAGCCCCTGCCTCCTTCCATTGTGTTGTTGTCTTTTTCTTTTGTTCTTTGTTTTGCTAGGTTTGTTATGCGTCTTTGGGTCTTTGAAAAGTGCTATATAAGTACCAGGTATTATTCTTATTATTGTTATTACATGGCTAAACAAGTGAGGTGAGGTCCTCTCATGCCAGTTTAACCAGCTCTCGTGCCTGACACTGGCACCTCCCAAAGTTCCCACTCACATGAAGACAACACGCATCAAAGATCTCAATCACCAGAATTCTGAACACCTGCCACCGATTTTCCATATGTTTAAATTCCTGCCTGTTTGGTTTCCTGTTTTTGAGGTATTGTTCATTACAGACTTATTGAGCACTTTATTCTGATCAGCTAATTATGTGTGTTTGGACTTTGCCTGTTTTTCTCAATTACCGTGTTAGGATTCTGGTATTGTACCTTTTGGACCTGTATGTGTATGGAACCTGCCTGCCTATAAACCAACCTTGGATTCTGGTATTGTACCTTTTGGACCTGTACAGTTGTATGCATAAGTTTAGGCATGCCTGACAATTTCCATGATTTTCATTTATAAATAATTGAGTTTTTGAAACAGCAATTTTTGATCTATCACATAACTGAAGGTCACAGTAATATTTCAGTAGTAAAATTAGGTTTATTTGATGAACAAAAATGGTGTAATATTTATCAAAACAAAATTAGACAGGTGCGTAAATTTGGGCACCCCAACAGAAATATCACATCAATATTTAGATGATTCTGCTTTAGCAGAAATAACAGCCTCTAGACATTTCCTATAGCCTATAATGAGTTTCTGGTTTCTGGATGAAGGTATTTTGGACCATTCCTCCTTACAAAACATCTCCAGTTCACTTAGGTTTGATGTTTGCCGAGAATGGAGAGCCTGCTTCAAATCACCCCACAGATTTTCAATGATATTCAGGTCTGGGGACTGGGATGGCCATTCCAAAACATTGTACTTGTTCCTCTGCATGAATGCCAGAGTAGATTTTTAGCAGTGTTTTGGGTCATTATCTTCTATAAATATCCAGCATGGGCATAACTTCAACTTTGTGACTGATTCCTCACTTCTGGCCTTAACAAGAACTGTGCCTGTGGTCTTCCATTTCTTCACTATTTTCCTCCAGCTTGTTTCTCTGCGATAGCATTTTGTAGCTTTCCACTAATCCATAATGTTGAACAATCTTTGTTTTTAGGTCATTTGAGAGTTGTTTTTAGGTCATTTGAGAGTTATTTTAATGGCCCATGTTGCCACTCTTCAATGGAGAGTCAAATAGAACAACAACTTGCAATTGGCCACCTTAAATACCTTTTCTCGTGATTGAATGCACCTGTCTATGAAGGTCAAGGCTTAATGAGCTCACCAAACCAATTGTGTAGTCCAAATGCTAGGTAGTTACAGGTATTCAAATCAACAAAATGACATTTTGATTTGGTGCCCAAATGTATGCCCCTGTCTAATTTCGTTTTAATGTATATTGCAAATTTTTTGTTAATATTTCACTATCGAAATATTACTATGTCTGTTAAGTTTTTTGATAGATCAAAATGAAATTGCTGATCCAAACACCCAATGATTTATAAATGAAAATCTTGGAAATTGTCAATGGTGCCTAAACTCTTTCATATGACTATATGTGTATCAAGCCTTGCCTGACCTACGTTTATCCTGAATATCAGATTCTGCCTGTTGCATTGTACAGAGTATTGGACCTCCCATCTCTGACCTGTTATATGGAGCATTTATTATTATTAACTCTTCTACACATCTTCTGAGTTTGAGTTGTGACACAAATAATGAAAACATATCATTAGGAAGTATTCAGTAAAATGTTGTTATTATGATTGTACGGATAATTAGGTTAATAACATGTACAAATGTGGGATTCATAATAGTACCGGTACATATGATTTAAAAAAGATTTACTGAAATTATTGGTTATGTTATTATTAGTATGTTATATATTATTATGTTACACCAACATGTTCAACATATAAGAAAGAATAACAAAAAAAATTCTGAATTGAGACAGTCCTCGGTTAGTGAGTTATTGTATCCTATATTAATGTTTACTGATCATGAAGCAAGACTAAGAGAAATATGCTCTACCTTCTAGATTTAGCAGGGTGAATGTTACTACCCAGTAATGACATAATGTGTCACGGTCAGTCATGGACTAAATGCAGCTGTAAATCACAGCAGCTAGTCTTTTACTGCCAGCCATCTATTTTATGATTGGATGTACTGGCTGTCTATCCTCAACAAGTTAAAGCGATAGTTACATTGAATTTAGCCGGGGGCGTCGGCAGTCAGATCAATGCATGTCTGTGCGCATGTTCATGTGCGTGTGTGTGTTCCTGTCTTAGTGTGCGTGCACACACACACCTGTGTGTACATATTTCTCACACACACACACACAAACACACACACACACACACACACGCAGACTAGGGTTTCCTCTCACAGTGAGCGTCTGCAGTCAGAATGTACAATAGGCCACATTGTTCAGCGGGCAGGCCCCTGCGTGCCAACTCCCCCTGCTCAACCTGAGCACAGAGACAGGTGTATTTCTCCTAGTCACGCATAGCCACACTATTTTCTGTCTTCCGTCACTCCCTCCTTTTCTCCCTCCATCAATCCCTCCCTCTTTTCCAGCTGCCTGCTTGACACCTAGCCCAAACCTGCCAGTTAGTTACCATGGAGAACCTGCTCTCAGGATGATAGCTGAACTGTAAATATGCTAAACATGCTCATGTGCAACATATGTGCCTTTATTTATGTTGTTGTTCATGATCAAGCTAAGCAGTTTGACATTAGCAAGGTTTAGCCCTTGACCAATAAACCTGGCGTCTAAGTCAACTAATATTTATATATTCACACAGCTGTGGCTAAAGGAGCAAAAACATTGACCTTGTGCTGTTCATCATGGTTGGAGCATCAAGGCTGGATGTGTAGTCATACAAAACAAAGTCATGAAAAATGATTGTTCATCACCTTGGTGACCTAAATTGAACCAAATATAATTTTTAAACCTCTTTGTGACTGCTTACGAGTCAGCCATTCCCAAATATATGCCTTTTAAAAAACCTAGCAGAGGTTCGTATATTGGCAGAACATGAGTATTACATCTGCTGCCAACACAGAACACAACCTCAGGTTTCCTGGCTGGTAGTTACCAAAATCCCAGGTGGCCATAGAAATAACAACATCATGAAAAGAGCAGTGGGAGAATACAGAGGAAATGTTCTAAGTCTACAGCATTGGAGGTATTTGTGTGTGCATGGGAGATTGCCAGTTATGTAAAGAAAACTGTCTTTAGGACAGCCAGTAGGTTGACTGTCCCCTGGACTTCCTTGTTGGCTGCCACTCAGTTGCCCTCCAATGAAAAGCTGGACTAGACATGGGTGGAAATAGTGCAAATGTATGGAAAGGTTTTATCAAAATGCTGAAAAAATAATGGGAAATCTTGAGATTTTGAACCAGGTAATTTTCTATTCAGACCGTGACTATATTTGATGAGTAACCATGGTGATGTAAGTAGCATAGCCTCCATTCTCTGTCACAGGGTTGCTAGGTACTCTGACCAACTGCGCCACATAAGGCTACATTGTTGTGATGGTTTTGAATGGGTCCTTGTGTTAAAAGAGGTATCCAATAAGATAGTACTTGTTTTGGGGAAATCGTGAGCACAAAAATACACACAGTGAGTACTCTATGAGCTGAAGTCTGTAAAGCATGTGCTCTTGTTATTTACTCAGACTTTTTACATGACTAAAGTGACTCCATTGTCCAGATCCGGTGCATGACGACTGTAGGGGAATGTAATGCTAAACTTATTAAAATATAACAGTGATGCTAATATGGTGTTGCTAAGACATAATAGATTTAACTCGGGCAGTTGTACTGAATGTTGCAGTATGGTACTGGTTGGTTGTCCTTTCATTATAACGTACCCAGTAAAGGTTAACTTTTAACAGATTTGGCTCCACAAGTTCTGGCCTTCTTAATGTGTGCACTCTATGCAGTCACCTGTTGCTTTCTGTATGGAGTTGGGCTTGTGGTGTGGGAAATCTGTGATGTAATGTGAATAGGCAGTGTTAGCTCAGATTTCCTGGCCTGTCAGTAGTAATAACTGATCTCCTTTGGCTCAGAGCCATTCAGTCCCATGTTAAGAGGAAGGGTGTAGCAAATTGCAGCAACAATGGTACATTTTGCTGTGATGTTCCTAGGCAAGTTGTCTTTCAAGAAAATAAGAAAAATGCTAAATAATAATGTAAATTTAAAGCAAGACCACTCTTTATTACTTGCAGAGGGTGGGAATCACTTTTAAAGCAGAACTTGTAATGAGTCTGAACATAGACATCTAGCAGACAATTGCCATCATTCATTAAATGTGCACTGTATTGCAGAACTCTGCAGAGTGAAAACAGAACTACTCTCTTTCAGTGACCAGATTAAAAAATGTGTAGAACATGGATTTCATGAATATTTTTTATTTGGAAAAGCTGTATGAAATGGGATGTCCTACACCATGCAGTACTAACTTTTCGATTTTAACAGGAACAAAAATTGCCATAAATGTAGGTTCCAGATCTTTCTAAAACTATACTATGTACAGTGTTTAGGGCCCCTTTTTTCTACATGGACTACCCCATGCATTTCCCCTCTTCCAGTCATGAAGACATTTTACCCACAAAGCATTTCACAATGTCGGTGAGGGACAGAATAACAAAATAATGTAAAGATTACCAAGCTCAGAATGTAGATGTGAACCTTGTATATTTGTCCATGTCTAAAAGCCACCAACAGGCTACAGGACAGTTTACTGTGGACACCAGTTCAGGGCAATTATTTTGTGTGGCACTGAGATGCCTGGTGATATTGTCTGCCTCTTTCTTCTGATGGAATCTCCCTTTTCCTCCCGTGTGAGTGTGCCCAAGTACAAGATTCACAAAACTTCTGGATACAATTAGTAACACTCCAATCTGGAAGACATTTGTGTGCATATTAGTGAGCATGTGTACACAAACACAATACTTCTCTCTCTCAAACACGAAACGGACATGGAATAATCCATTCTTTGATGTTCTATTATGTTATTATTGATTAAAATATACAGTATACATATTTACCAGTATGCGTGTCCGAGTTTGGTTTGCAGTCGAAGCTCACTACTCTGGACCACAAACTGTATGTCCCCCGGCGATAACGGTCTAAGCCCTGGCTCGGCCATTGACTCTGCCCTTCCTCTCTGTCTCCCACTACATTCTTGTCTCTCTTGCCTATGCCGGATTTGTGTATGAAATAATAAAAATCCCTTATTCTTATTTATTTTTTGCAAAATGCCTGCAAATGAATCAGAAATCTATTTCATGTGTTACACAGTGATTCTATACTGGAATCTGACTGACAGAGAGAATCCTGTGGAATGAAGCATACAAGGAAGCTGTTGTGGCTATTCCTAATAACTGTTTATATAAAATACATACTCAGGCATGATACGGTTCCTTAAAGAGTCATAACAGCTAGTGGAAATATGAAAATACCCTTACTTCCTTGACTACCAAATGCATTAATATGTTATTATCACAAGCCTCAGGGGAAAAGAGTGAAATCTATCTGATAAATCTATATGGTAGTTTGGTATCAAACTGTACATGTTTTATTGATATGTTGTAATTATAGTATTCCTATAAATGAATCCATATCTATGTTAATTTTGAATGAAAAACTGTTGATAATGACTTTTATGAAAATGTTTACATTCCCAGGTGACATCAGTTGCTTATACAACGTCCCGTCTAAAAAGTAAAAAATAAATGTTAATGCACCATGTTTCTGAAGAACTCCCAGTGGACTTTAAAACCGAGGAAGAAACCTAGAGAGGAGTTGGGCGATAGCATGTGAACAATCCTGTTTTGGCTTGAGGTTTAAGAGTACATTGCATTGTACGGTCTTATCATCCATAAATTTATTTAACACCCAGGTTTATTCTAGTATATTTTTAGTTTCTTTAAATTGTAGTACTGTGTTAAAACCGAAGAGCAGAGACCTTTCCAATAACTTATTCCCTCTGAATGTTTTCCCTCATCCAAAGAGAAGGAAAAAAATCTCTTCACAGCAGCGGTGGCTATGGAATGTGAGACAGGAATGCTGTTGAGTTACTATAAAAGGGGTTTGATCACTGAAAACAATGTCTTTGTGTTTTCATGCAGAGCTCTAGTCACGCAATGCTGTATGAGCAACCCACCAACAACTGTTCAACCTGGCACACACCAAAGCGATCAAGTACCTGCAATTAACAGAATCGCGTGCTGATCAGGTACTCGAGGTTTGGAGGGTCTGTGGAAAAGTCTGAACTGGACTAATTTTTTTCGGTACCGGTTAAAATTATATATTTTGGTTAAACTTTAAAATGACTGTATACACTTATTCATGAAATGTGTTATGAAGTTTTATTAACATTAATGTGTCCAAAACTTCCCAATTACCAGTTGCTATCATTGTTTATTTCCTATCATCATTAATCAGGTCAGATCTTTCGATTAATTACTAATGAATGCATTAACCCAACAGTTAGTATTTGGTTATATATAACTATCTTACGAGGTAAAACTGATCCCAGATCAGCATTTATTCTCTGAGAGATTTTGTTCAGATTCAGTAATTCATGTTTCAGGGAAACATTAATCAATCCATTCCTATGGACTCCATTCCATATTTTGCAAGCAGTGTTAGAATATCTGATACCGTAAATAAAAGGTATAGCCTAGAGGTGGTGAAGACATGAACGTCAGTTGCAAGGTGACTGAGGAATTAAGACAAGCGGTTCATTCATGGGAAGGTGATTGAAGACACTGCAACAACCCACTATCTCTCTGAAACAAAAGCATATCAACATTACTCACTACAGAGGAGCTCACACGCTAGGTTGTGTCACAACGCTACGTCATGCTAGGTTGGTGAGTCCAACTGGCATAGTAGCCCTGGTGTAGTGTATTGTAGAAGTCATTTTACAACTCGATGTTAAATTGTTTCTTTTTCTGAAAATAATATATGCAGTCTGTAATCTACAGACCTTACAAATTCTGGTTATTGGCAGGAGGATGGTAGGCTATGTAACAAATCTAAAATTGGGAAAGCACCTGAACACAATTTAACACAGGGCCCCATCACTTCAATAGACTGTTGTCTAGGGTTGGGCTACATACTGAATGACTGCCAACTGAACTTTAGATAACATTTTCTCTTTGTTTCTGGACTAACTTCGGTGTTAGAACCATCTAGGCTACATCATTGTAAAATAATGGAAATTCCATTCAAAGCTGAATAATATGTTGTTTAACTATAGGAATGTTCGATGAAACCTCTGATCAAACATATACTCAGACCTCTTTCAATTGTAAAACATTCAAATTAAATGGGGATAACATATGCCAGTGTGTAAAACATTCGTATACATGAAGTGATAAACCATTTTTTCACTATTCTATTGCATGAATCTATACAATTCTTTGCTAAATATGTGTGTTTGTGTAATAAAAAATATAGGAAATATGAGAAGGATTTTCTATTATACATAATCCGAGGAAAGGACTGAACGTTGTACACTACATTTCCCATCGCGCTTTGCTTCTCACGTCAGGTGAGCCTGGCATGCAGGGGACTGTGCTATACCAAGCATGGCTCAGTATAGCTTCGGCTCTTTGGGAGGATACTTCGTGCGGTGTGTGTGTGTATCATCAGATAACTAGTCACGGTGGAGTGGACCTACTGTGAATAATACTGGATTACAAGGATGCCATTTTTTGATTCGATCAGGATCTATCATACGGATTTATTACAGGAAACTTTTAAAACCGTTCAAAGAACAAATTGCCTACATAAGGATTAATATTTCCCATTAGAGCAGCCTGAGACAGACACGTGCGATAATTGCTATTATCAAGTGCAATTTATTTTTATGTAATTATATTCTTTCAAGAATGTTTCCATGGACTGATTCAGTGGATTTTGTTTCCTTATCGTTTACGCAGTATGCTTGTCAAGCTCCTGCATTTGCATTGACACAGCCTCCGTGGTCCCATTTAGGGACGGCTGTGCGATTCAGAAGTGCCGGTCAATGGGTCCCTTGAGGATAGTTTACTAGTTACTATGACAGATGGCTGAAGTTCAGCGGTCGCTAATGGCAAGAAAAATACTCACAATTCAGGATCACTACTATTTTGGATGACATTGCAGGATTGGGAACAGTGGAGTGGGATGTAATAGTATGTGTTGTTGGAAATGGTACCCATGTTTTTTCACGTCCTTACGGATTAGATCTTAACGCACTTCCAAATGGATTATTAAATGACAGGTACTGTGAAAATCTACATCTTTAATATTTGTTGTTTGTGTATTGTAAATGTTTATGGTGTTGCTCAGTAGGATTGTGTTTCTTGTAATTAGACAAGGCTAGTTTCCTCATACTGACACGACATAGTACATACTTTGAAAGCAGTTTTTGAATGTTGATGAGTTTACCTGTAGTAATGTGCCGGTGAGTCCTTTGAAATTTTCAGCGGTTCCGTTACTTAGCGCAGAACGCTCGCAGAGAAATTCCCTTTTGACACGTTTTACTGAATTCCTCTCTGTGACTGACTGCCTTTAACCTTGAACTGTAGGTAGCCTTGATAAAAATATAATTTTGTACTATGGATCTTTGAAGCAACATGTTCTGAGTGAGCTGCGAGCGTGAATGTGCTTTACTGGAGTTTTCTCACCGAGTTTGACGTATGCACCTGCGCTTGGAAAGGTGCGTGCCACCACTACACATGTGTGGTTTAATTGATTTAGGGCTCGCTTGTGAGTGACAGAAACAGAGATGAAAACAGGAAAATTGTCCTCGTTTTGTTTCTGGACATATTCAGATATGCAGGCCATATATTCCAAATGGTTTATTGTGTGCCAGCGAGGCTTGTCACCTCTCCCATATCACTCTAACCAAGTGTGACTAAGCCACTTGTAGCGGTTGCCATAGCGCAGGGAAGCCTTTCAAATCAGCTGTCACCTCCATACTTAATGCTGTCAAAAGAGTATGTGTATGCCCACCTACGCTATAGTTAAACGTTGATAATTGCATAGTTACAGATGACATAAACATATTTTATTGACTCTCTTTCTTAGGCATGCACCCACTGTAGCCCAGTTACCTAATGTAATAAATTTGGGCTGGACTGGTCACCATTTTTTAAGAGTCTTGTCAGTACCTCAGGGGTGAGTTATTTCAAATCTGTTAGACCTCTTTGTTTACTACTCTGTGTACATTTTGCGCCATGGGTTGCACACACATTGCTATGGGTTAAGATGGGTTTATCTCTGCCTCACCATCAAGATGTTTTCTCAGTCCTTAAGAAACAGCTCATTGCTTCTCGAGCCCCCACCACACCTCCGCTCTCCTCCAGTCCCTTAGCAGTAAAGAATTCTATTGTTGAGGCCCGGGGACAGAGACCCCACTATATGCCTCTCCGTATACACCACAGAGGACAGAGCAGCTACACCCCCACTCCCCCCAAACGTCTCCTCCATTAAAATCTTCCCCAAACAAGACCCTCTTTCTCCTCTGAAGAGGGACCCTGTGTCTAACGCCAAGTGACTCTCATGGACACCATTGACAGTGGGACACTTTCTTCCACAAAAGGAGCCAGAGTGTCAAATAAACTCGGTCAGAGCCCCCGACTCACAAGAATTCCTTTATCAGGGCACCCCGAGAGGGACACAAAGACGGACTTTGTGTCAACGAGCGGGCCTTCACAAAACACTGAGTCTTTTTTCGGTTTGGATTTTTTGTTTATTGCGCTCCCTTGTTTTCTTCACCTTGGAAGGCGGGGGATGGATGTGTGTTTGTGCTCTAGTATACGTGACCCATCTCACTCCTGGCTTCTGTCCCACACAAGGCTGACCTGGACCGGTGTGGCGCCGGCCTAAAGGGGTATTAGTGACTGTGCGGCACAGCGCAGTGCAATCTCTTACAGCACCGCACTGCACGCAGCCTTTCAAATAACACCACAGCACAGTGTAACCTTTTTGCAGCACTGCACAACACAAAACGGGAAAGCAGAACAGAGCCTGTTACACTTGCCAGGCTGCTGGTCACAATTCAAAGCAAGGAGAAAATGAAGGGAAATCAGATTTAGAGTGGTCGTTTTCTTCTTTTACCCCTTGGCCTATAACTGCTTCAAATGAGTCTGAAGGCAGTAAAGGAAGAATGTGCTTTCTTGGCTGCAGAGTCATATGATACACTTGTGGTATACCGCAATGGGAGGCGTATAAGACATGGTCAGACTTCTTTGGTTAGGAAGACGGCATTTACTTCACTGATGTTTGTGTAAAAGTCATTCTCTCATTACAGAAAGTAAAAGTTTTTTTTACCACACCACCTCCACGGGCTAACGGATCCGTTTGCCATGGAGGGAAAAAACAGAGGTAATGGGATTGTTAGCCCTTGTAATAATGGAACATGCTGCCATATGTAGATTGTATTGGATCTTCTGGCAATTTTAAGTAATTTAACCAAAACTTTTGAGTGTGTTCATACTTTCTCAGACCGGGCAAGCGGGGTCATATTCCACCACCATGATCTACCCAACGACATTCACAAAACAAGAAAAAGTTTATACATCTAGCACATCGTCAGTAGCAGTGAGAGATTTCTACACTAAATACTTACTGTTTTTTTAACCACACATTGAAACCTTTTCAAGATAAGGAAACACCTCACAGTCACATCCACTTGCTTGTGCTGAACAGACCAGTGCTCTAATGTAGCTTTGCCTTGAGTGTTTTATTACAGGGTTTACCTACATGGAAAATGACCTTAATTAGCACAACACAAGTGCACCTTCGGACAATGATTGAGTACAGGAACTTTGGTATTCTCTAGTAACTCTGCTGCACTGAGTCATGTTCAGAGTGAGATGTTGTATCCACCAAGCTTTGTGGGAGTGCTCTAGTATCATACCATTCCTGTCTGTGTATTCAGGTGTAGCTCACACCTCCTGCTTTTGTAGATATCATAAGGCAGCCAGAGGGAGTTTGGACTTTCTTCAGCACCAAAGGAACATTAGTTACCGCTAATGTCTGCTCTGTCTGTTAATGCCTCCTGACCCAATGACAGAGTCAGAGCATGTCTGTTATGCCTCCTGACCCAATGACAGAGTCAGAGCATGTCTGTTATGCCTCCTGACCCAATGACAGAGTCAGAGCATGTCTGTTATGCCTCGTGACTCAATGACAGAGTCAGATCATGTCTGTTGTGCCTCCTGACCCAATGACAGAGTCAGAGCATGTCTGTTATGCCTCGTGACTCAATGACAGAGTCAGAGCATGTCTGTTATGCCTCCTGACTCAATGACAGAGTCAGAGCATGTCTGTTATGCTTCGTGACTCAATGACAGAGTCAGAGCATGTCTGTTGTGCCTCGTGACTCAATGACAGAGTCAGATCATGTCTGTTGTGCCTCCTGACCCAATGACAGAGTCAGAGCATGTCTGTTATGCCTCATGACTCAATGACAGAGTCAGAGCATGTCTGTTATGCCTCCTGACTCAATGACAGAGTCAGAGCATGTCTGTTATGCCTCGTGACTCAATGACAGAGTCAGAGCATGTCTGTTGTGCCTCGTGACTCAATGACAGAGTCAGAGCATGTCTGTTGTGCCTCCTGCTTCAGTCAGACGCACGATCCGGGAGAGACCCAACTCATGATCAATCTTTCCACCGGCTGAAGTGACTCCAACACTGCTGGGACATTTGCACAATGTTAGGCCAGCGTGTCATCACAGAGCTGAACGCGCCTCAGGGATAGAAACAGCACACCAGGCCCAGAGGGGGGTGTTGTGTGAATTCAGGCCTGCCAGTAGCTGCTGGTCCCTGTGACGGCGGATAAGCTACAAACATCACTTTGCGGCGCTTGAGCCGGGGGATCGTGTTAATGATGTGTTTATAGGCTTAGCCTAAGTGGTGATTTGTCATGTCCAAACTGACTAGAGGTTCACCTTGACTAGCAGTCTGCACACGCTGTGGTCTGCTAACATACCAATTGTGTATGTTTTTCTTTTCCAATATGTGAGATTTTATGTGTTTGTGTGTGAGTGTGTAGGTTGAACCTTAGGTTCATGACCTACAGGTGAACTCTGGAGTGGCTTTTGATATTACTAAAGAACCAAGAATGAATTATGCAAATTTACATGTGTTCATATTGAATGGGGATTTTTAGACATATTGAATTCATCTAAGCGTTGGACACTGGTTTCACAGACTGTGGAACATAACTGCTTTGTGGTTAAAAAGAGGAAGAAAAATATGTTATTCTTGTTGACATCCTTACCAGAAATAACTGCCCCATGACTCAATACATATTGTGTACAACAGTTTGGCAGACTTTCTCTCTTTCTGTCTCTCTGTCTCTCTTTGTCTCTCTCTCCCTGTTTGTTTCTCCATCGTCCTTTCGGTCTGTCTCTCTGTGAGTGTTTAGCATGTCAGAATGGCTCTGAAGTTGGTTGTGAACAGGAGAACTGTCATTTATTAGTGGTACTGGAACAATGGGGAGCTTGTCTCTGGGTTGGGAGGGGGCCTGCGGTGGGGGCCAGTTCGAGCCAGGGGAGAGAGGGGAGGGTGGCCTGAGATTGGCAGCCCGGCTCTCAGCTCCCTTCGACCCTCCGACTAAGAACAAGCGGCCGTCTGATGGGGGGACTGTTGACCCTTCCTGAGTAAAATGGCACCTTTGTTCAGAGGTGTGTGTGTGAGAGAGACTAAGTTTGTGTGTGTAAGTGTTTGTGTGAGAGACTAACTTTGTGTGTAGGTGTTTGTATGAGAGACTAAGTTTGTGTGTGTGTAGGTGTTTGTATGAGAGACTAAGTTTGTGTGTGTAGGTGTTTGTATGAGAGACTAAGTTTGTGTGTGTGTAGGTGTTTGTATGAGAGATTAAGTTTGTGTGTGTAGGTGTTTGTGTGAGAGACTAAGTTTGTGTGTGTAGGTGTTTGTGTGAGAGACTAAGTTTGTGTGTGTAGGTGTTTGTATGAGAGATGTAGACAGTTTGTATTTGTGAGTGATGGAGTTTGTGTG
>JACXGM010000078.1:26714-44365 GCA_016801145.1 Umbra pygmaea
AACACAGCTCATCACCCTGAACACACCATCCCCACTGTCAAACATGGTGGTGGCAGCATCATGGTTTGGGCCTGCTTCTCTTCAGCAGGGACAGGGAAGATGGCTAAAATTGATGGGAAGATGGATGGAGCCAAATACAGGACCATTCTGGAAGAAAACCTGATGGAGTCTGCAAAAGACCTGAGACTGGGACAGAGATCTTCCAACAAGACAATGATCCAAAACATAAAGCAAAATCTACAATGGAATGGTTCACAAATAAACATATCCAGGTGTTAGCATGGCCAATTCAAAGTCCAGACCTGAATTCAATCGAGAATCTGTGTAAAGAACAGAAAAATGTTGTTCACAAATGCTCTCCATCCAACTTCACTGAGCTCAAACTGTTTCGCAAGGAGAAGAAATGGGCAAAAATCTCATTCTCTCGATGTGCAAAACTGATAGAGACATACCCCAAGCGACTTACAGCTGTAATCGCAGCAAAAAGTATTAACTTGCTTTGCACGCCCGATTTTTCAGTTCTTTATTTGGTAAAAAAGTTTGAAATATCCAATACATTTTGTTCCACTTCATGATTGTGTCCCACTTGTTGTTGATTCTTCGCAAAAAATTACAGTTTCATATCTTTATATTTGAAGCCTGAAATGTGGCAAAAGGTCAAAAAGTTCAAGGGGGCCGAATACTTTCGCAAGGCACTGTAGATGCTTCTTGCAATGTTTAATTAACCATCCAGGATACGTATAGGCATGGCGGTTGCAGGGTACTCCCGACTCGTGTGCATAACGGATATATGTATGATATATACAAGCTCTTCAATACAGTGGCAGGGACACTGAAATAACCATCATAAATAAATATTGTTCATTAACATCCGAACTACAGGGACTCACTTTTCACAACCACAAACACCTCCGTATAGCTCCGGGACAGCCTTCTCACACTATGACAATTTAATTATGAACCGCGCCTTCCTCTCGTTCACCCAGACTAATGTAGGGACTGAGCTAACCAGCTGAAATGGTGATTAGACTAACTCAGTCCCAAATCAGTACCAGGTGAAAGAGAGGAAGGCGCTACACACCACACATTTACTGTTTTTATTGAAAAGTTGTTATTGAAAACATGTTAAATGTTTGTTTTTTGCAATCACATACTCTTATTGTTTCTCTACACACAATACAATTGCATTTGGTTACAATTTGTTAGTTTTGTAATGAATTCACAATGATTATTGCAATTAATTTAAACAAGTGCGGTTACAGTATGCTGAAAAGAAAAATCTGAGTATGTGTATCATATAGTGTATATGTGCATCATATAGTGTTGCCAGGCCAACAGTGTTTGCCTCCAGCTAGAACCGGCCCTGACCGATTCTATAGTCTGAAGGGGCCCTAAGCAGAATATCTGGGAATTCAGGGATTTTTGTTTCAACAATGCTAAGTAATGCCCAAGGTGTTAGCAGACCAAAATGAGAGTGGAGCATCAGCGGCAAAACTGCCCTCCAATGCAACATCCTCAATTCCCTTAATGGACAATTCTGGTGCAAAATGGGTACTGAGTCAACCGTTCTCTGGGATATAGCTCTCTGTATTCCACTGCTGGTTTGCTTCTAAAGCTAAGCAGGATCGGGCCTCATTAGTCCCTGGATGGGAGACCAATGCTGCTGGAAGTGGTGTTGGAGGGCCAGTCCCAATGCCCCAAGGTAGTGATGGGGACATCTGCCCTGCGTAGGGTGCCGTCTTTCGGATGGGACGTTCAACGGTGGCCTTACTCTCTCTGGTCAATAAAAATCCTATGGCATTTATCGTAAGAGTAGGGGTGTTAACCCCGGTGTCATGGCCAAATTCCCAACCAGGCCCCTCACTTCAATCATGGCCACTTAGTAATCCTTCCTAATTGGCATATATAACTACTTTCCTCTCCACCTAATAGCTGATGTGTGGTGAGCGTTCTGGCGCAAAAATGGCTGCCGTGCATCCCCAAAGTGGGTGCTACACATTGGTGGTGCATGAGGTGGCTTTCCTTCTCACTGTGTAAAGCGCTTTGTGTACTTTGAAAAGCACTATATAAGTTGAGTTAATTATTAGTATTATATGTTTTCATGCTAATCGAATGTGCCCAGTTTGAGTGCGAACTAATCGTTACCTTATACCGCTAGTTGTGAGGGCATGAATGAAGCAAACCGAAGCAGACCGAAACAGACTTGACCAGTCGAACCAAGAACGCCGTGCTATGTGAGTTGAACTGTGAGCGAATTCTGTTTGATTTTAGTTCGCATTGCCAGCTGTAAGTCTTGCTCATTGATCTGCATGAATGACCAAAAAACCTCTTGCCATGGGAGATCCCAAGTCACAGTTCAGCTCACGTAGCACAGTGTTCGTGGTTCAACTGGTCAAATCTCTTTTCCCAAGATGTCCCCTGCCTGTATACACGAACGGTAATGTCTTTTATACTATCTTTTTAATAAACTGTCTCTACACTTAGAAAGTTCTCAATGCTTCGGTTTGTGTAGGGACCCCCATTATGCTACCGTGGAAGTGTGGTGCTATTTTGAGCCTTGTTAATGGTATAAAATAGTAATTTCTTTTTACTTCATTCATGCCCTCACAACTACTAACTGTAGCGTTATAAGGTATTTATCAGTTCACACTAAAACTGGGCACATTCGATTAGAATAAAAACATATCCCAGAGAACGGTTGACTCAGTACCCACGTGTTAGTAACCCCTAGGTTTATTTTGCACCAGAATTTCCCTCCCAAATTTGGTTACCATATTTTGGTGGCTTAAGACACAGGCTAGCTTGGTCTCTACACTTATAATTAAGCCTTCGCAGCATAAGGAACCAAAAATGGTTCTTATATGGGCACAGCCAGGGTCCTTTTTTACTGAGTATGCAGAATCAACAATGCAGACTAAATATTTTGCCGCTCACCAGGGAAACTTAACAGCATGATTCCTGTTGCTCTGCTTTGATCTGACCAGGGATTCTGACAAAGACCAAACACTGTCTGGGCAGGCGGCTGTTGTAGAACTTAGATCAGCTGACCAGTTACCAGAACGTTTGCACAATAAATAAATTTCCAGAGCCACCATAGTCACAAATTGGTCAGTTGTATCTCTGAGCAAAGCAGTTTCCAGTTTATTGCTGTACATGTTGATGTGTTCTAAAAAAACAGTGATCACAAAACATAGTTTCAGTCATCATGTCATATTTCCAGTGTCAACTAACAACTTTCTCACCTATGATCGAGGAGACGTTCTTGGTCTATTAAAACAGTTTTTTTCAGCTTTTTTCTTGATGCTTCACAACCATGTTTTACAATCTTCTCATTACAATATGATAGGTTAGAACTCAAAAATCATTCTTACACACTTTTTGGGGGTTATGCCTTTATGCCATCTTTTAATAAACATGAACTCAGCAAAAGAAACATCCTCTCATTTTCAACTGCTTTTATTTTCAGCAAGCTGAACATATGTAAGTACTTTTACGAACAGAAATAGATTCAACAACTTAGACATGAACTAAACAAGTTCCAAAGATCTGTGACTAACAGTCATTTAACAATGTGTCCCTGAACAAAGGGGGTCAAAGTCAAAAGTAACAGTCAGTATCTAGTGTGGCCAACAGCTGCATTAAGTACTGCAGTGCATCTCCTCCTATTCAGGTTTGAGGTGTAGTTACATTTTGGATTGACTAGGAGCACTGTAGTTGTTCAATAATAAAATTAATCCTCAAGAATACAACTTGCCTAATAATTGTGCACACAGTGTATATTTTATGTGTATGAGGACACTTGACAGTTAAAAATGTAAATATTACTGCATGAAATGCATATGATCTACAAGGAGAACACCCTTTTACACTGTCTGGACAAGTTTGTTCCTTTGGGCCTCATTTCCACACATTAATACAAACCACTGTTCCACTTTGATGTCCAACTAGAACCAAATTCAGTTCAGGCACTGGGCATTACTCCCTGAACATGCCTAAATTACACCAACCATAAAAACAGCAATCTGTCTGGACCCTTGAGCAATTACAGACCAATTTCCAACCTGCCCTTTCCATCAAAGGTCATCGAACATGTGGTGTCAATGCAGCTACAGAACTACCAACCAACAACATGCAAGACCCTTCTGCTACTAGCTACTGTGCACACCACATAGGCAGCTCTGGTTAAAGTTACAAATTACTTGTTTATGCCAATTGACTTTTGAGAAATTAACTTTGTTTTACTTCTAGACGAGACAGCGGGTCTTTGGCACAGTAGATCATGACATACTCAACAACTTCCTTTAACCAAATTGCAACAAAACATAGCATACTGCCTCAAAGAGTGGACGGAACAAGATTAGCGCCTGTTCCTTTTTTGAACATTAACACCATTACAGCTTCTGCATCCAGAAGAAATCTTTGTGTGATTTCCTTTTTTATCATTTTCCTCCCTTCCTAATTCCCAGTAACCCTGCCTTGTTGTCGGCAGCTCTGCAACTTCTTGGACAGATCTGTGGGATGACGAGGGTTGCGCACATGGTTCAAGCCTAGCCTCTGTTTCTTTTCGCTTTCCTCATCCAACACAAAAGCCTTCAGTCAGATCATGCACGGATGATTACGTTCACTTCCGCGATTGAATTTACAAGGTGCCCGATCTGAACACAGAGTCACTGAACAGCGATGTGGCAGGAAAGAAAATTTTACTTATGTAACCCAAATCCCGGGCAGCGTATTCAAATTTGCGCTGCTTCGTGCATGAGGTCTGGGGAAAGTCAGAGAACCCATAGTCAGGCTCGAACCACTGACTATGATGACGTAGACTGTCCTGCAATGCAGCAACCTAGCCCACTACGCTACACGGACCCACCTTTGTCAGATTTTATTAATTTATTACAACTACACATCGACAACATCCAAAATTGGCCAGTTATATATATATTTTTTTTTTTTTCAAAAGTATGTATGTATACAGTATATATTAATGACTGGCCTTTTTATTTCAAAAGTCGCAATAAAGCAAAGGACGTACATATTTAAAAAAACGTTTGGAAGGCGGGAGTGGAGGAGCCATGGAGGTACAGTACCCTCCTGCGAGGGATGTTCTAAAGTAAAACGAACGCACCCTCAAAGAGGCAGGGATCATTTCATTGGTCAACACTACAGCTGGCATTCTATTGGTTGGGGAATATTTATAGCATTGTAACACAAACAATCTGAAAGCTCAGGAATCAATCTTTGACGCAAAAATTTCCAAGCGTAAAGAAGCAGCCTGAACACGAGGATAAAGGCTGAAGTTGAGAGCAGGAAATCTATCCAAGCAACAACATATCTGAGTCCAAGCAGAAAGTTTGAGCAAAAGCAGAGCAAATCCAAGCGTGAGCAGTGAATATTTGAGTGTGAGAGCAAGGTTTTGAGGTAAAATATGACAAAATCTGAATGTAATATCTGTGAGAAATGCTCTCAAAATGAAATAATACCCTCTTGAATAAAGATAGGAATATAACTCCATATTCCTAAATATGAAACAAATACTACAGAGTATTAAACTGTGAAAAAACAACACAAAAACCAATCATGAGCTACACTATCATATTTTACTTTGGTTTTCCTTCACCCAGTTTTATTCCTTCTATACTCATTTCTGTTTCATTTTACCTCTACCAACTCATTATGCAATTGGTCATTAGCACCTGTTTGCTATCTTTGTATTAACATATACTTTTAGCTTGCATACTTTTACATGTGTGTTCTGTATCTACAAGGTATTCAGGTTTTTATCTCAATATTGGTGTACATAATATGCTACTTTCTTTAAAGTAAATATAAATAATTATCTGTAACATTACCTTGTTTGGAAAATTAATGTTTGGAAAACTCCTGACACAATGATGCAGAAAAATAATCGTATGACAAGATTTGTTTTGACAAACATATAGGAGGCCTTAGAGTTTGTACAGTACTGTACGTGATGCCATTGTACATATAATGAACACACAACAGGCTATACTGTGTGGTCATTCCCTAAAAAATCAAGAAATGTGCTTCAAACTGGTCCTTTATTACTCCTGCATCCCAGAAGTGTTTGGAAATAATTTAGATTTAGATATATCTGCCAGAAAACTGTATAGTATGAATGGTAAATAATATTATATAATGTACCATGGTTATGACATGACATAACTTTTATGGCTTTGTGATTGTTGGCAATATAGCTTATATATGTATACAGCTCATAATGAGCTTAATTACAGCCAGAGGCATAGAACCCTGTATTGCACTGCCGGTTTGCTTATAAAGTTAAGCAGGGTCGGGCGTGGTTATTTACTGGATGGGAGACCAATGCTGCTGGAAGTGGTTTTGGAGGGCCAGTAGGGGGCACTTTCCCTCTTGTCTAAAGATCATTCCCAATGCCCCAGGGCACTGATGGGGACATCTACCCTGCATATGTTGCTGTCTTTTGGATGGTTCGTTAAATGGGTGTCCTGACTCTCTGTGGTCATTAAAGATCCCATGGCACTATTCATAAGAGTAGGGGTGTTAACCCTTATATCCTGGTCAAATTTCCTATTAGACCTTAATACCATCATGGCAACCTAATCATCCTCAGCTTTCAATTTGCTTGTTCATCCCCCCTACTACTCCCTAGGCCATTGCTACAAATAACAATCGGTTCTCAGCCAGCTTGTCTGTTAAAATAAATGTGAAACATTTAAACAATGATTATATGCAATGTCCTTATAGGAATCATTCCAATTAGGCAATTTTTTATGAATCACGATTGTAAATATTTGCAACAGAGCCTGTGATATTTCCTGCGTCAGACATTCTGAAGTGTATCACATCCACCACACGGTGGCACAATGGCCTAAGACATGCATTTGTAGCATTTAGAAGTGAAGAGCCAGTGGGCTTTTATCTGTTTTACAGGCTTTTACATGTTTCATGAAAGCGCCCTATGAAAAACAGTTTTGTGACAATGTTTATCATATAGATTGAAATACTTCCTGCCACATTTTTCAGTAAAAAGTATACATTGTGGACAGTGACACAAGAGCCAGTAGACTTTCACTCCCATGTTTATACTATTACAAACATGTAATAAACTAACATTATCACAGCAAAACTAGATAAAAACAATGTATTATGAGAACTACAGACTATTAGCACACCCCTGCTGAATTTGCATGTTGCCATCAGGTGTTTTCTAAAAAAGTATTTTGCCAAGAGTTTGCTACAGGTCTTCCACACCCTTCTCATGATACATCACGGTAATCTTGGTGATGACCACTAGGTGGTAATGTGGTTCCATGGAATATTTAGGAAATATCCGGTGGGATATGATATTGATGTTGCTTTAATTAAAGGGCAACTTTGTGATCTATGGAATAATGTCTCTGTATTGACTTTATCAGTCCTCAGAACAGCACCCTATTTCTTTCAAAGGACACACTATATGACTAGGGCTCATTGGACTTACTAGGAAAGTAGTGCACAATGAAGCGAATATGTTAACATTTGGGATGCATCCAGACTGCCATTATAATCTCCTTA
Source organism: Umbra pygmaea (assembly GCA_016801145.1). Taxonomy (NCBI): domain Eukaryota; kingdom Metazoa; phylum Chordata; class Actinopteri; order Esociformes; family Umbridae; genus Umbra; species Umbra pygmaea. Next base: position 34,266 of record JACXGM010000078.1, read on the forward strand.
TTGCCCCCCATTGAAGCTCATCTCTCTTTGAAGATCAAAGCAGTAGTTGGCCTCTGTGTATACCGACAAAGATAACACTTAACCCACAAGTGAACTTCAATAAACCTAACTGTACTTTACATCTGCCCCAGTATCAGCTTTAATTCTGTTCCTGCATATAGGCTGATATCATCCTACCTAAACTTGCATTGTATCACCAGCTCATACGGTCATTGTATGTTTCTGCATGCTGTGTATTTAATTCCTCTGGTTAATCCATAATCTGTGCCAGCTATACTGGACTAAACAGTGTTTCGGAAGCCTGATGGGGCATCACACATCCCAAAATACACCCATACTACCTGAGAGGAATAGTAAAAGCACAATCTGTCCGTAGTTGAAAATTGTACATGGGGATGGAAAAATAAAAGACTAATAAATATAGAGCAACAAAATGAATTGACTGAACAACGTGCAAGGTGTAGATAGGGTGTATATAGGGGTGATTGACGATAAAGATGGGTGTGTATATAGGGGTGGGTGTAGATAGAGGTGGGTGTAGATATGGGTGGGTTTAGATTGAAGTGAGTGTAGATAAAAGTGGGTGTAGATAGAAGTGGATGTAGATGGGGTGGGTGTGGATGGGGTGGGTGTAGATGGGGGTGGGTGTAGATGGGGGTGGGTGTAGATAGAGGTGGGTGTATATAGAGGTGGGTGTAGATAGGGGTGGGTGTAGATAGAAGTGGGTGTAGATGGGGGTGGGTGTAGATGGGGGTGGGTGTAGATAGAGGTGGGTGTATATAGAGGTGGGTGAGGTGGCACTTCATCTGGCAGTCTGGGTTGAAATCAGCATAACCTTCTGTTGCAACGGATAATTGTCAACTCTGCATGCGTTTCTGTTGGCCATCATCCAGCTCTGTCTTGAACTTCAGATGTGGAACAAAAGGAAAGGAACAAGAAAAGAAGGAAAGAAATCTGCAGGTGAAAGGATAGAGCGACAGAGCGAGAATGAATGTGTGAGAGAATGAAAAATAAAACTAATCTGCAGGTGACTTGGCGGGGAGAAGGACACAGGTGGGACGGCTTATGACTAAACAACATTAAAATCTTGGCGATCAACACAACTCATCGTTCAGTTCCGGCTGGTTCCCACAGCTGTTACGTGTTTGTGGCCTATGTGTGTGAAAAATGTGTCCTCAGTAGGTCCTGGTCCAGGGGATCTTTTGTAGACCCTTAACCTAGTTAACTGGGCACACAGAGCCAAATGAGTGTAGATTCATAGTTGGGTAATGGAATGTATTTGCCACAACTCAAGTTTGATAACAGAACATAAGTAAGTAAGGCTTTATTTATGTTTACTTCATTCAAGCAGTTTGACTTTTCCTACGATTCACCATTACATTTTAAAGTGTTTAAGACAATATATTGACATCAAGTTTCTCAAACTTAATTTAAGATTCCTAAATGATATCAGTCAATCAGTACTGTACAATAAAAAAGTTGCATTATGAGTTTGTGAAGGCCAGAGTCTTTTAGAATAAACACTGCAATGTCTTTGGCAGCTAAACACTGTTCAATGTCGACCATATTCATGTTCAATAAATTCAATAGCGTGTGTTTCAGATTTCTTAATTACAGGTTCTACAGTTTAAGGATTTTGAAGCAATGAAGAGTAAGGGAGTCATATGAGACATACTGTTCAGTGTATTGATGTATTGGGCATGTGTATTTGTTTGTGTACCCACATTGCTCTATTCATGCATATGCCAAGCAATATACAGTTGTTTGCAAAAGTTTAGGCACCCCTGATCATTTCTAGTATTTTCATTTATAAATAATTGGGTGTTTGGATCAGCAATTTCATTTTGATTTATCAAGTAACTGAAGGACACAGTAATAATTTCAGTAGTGAAAGGAGGTTCATTGGATGAACAGAAAATGTGCAACATGCATCAAAGCAAAATTAGACAGGTGCATAAATGTGGGCACCCCAACAGAAATATAACATCAATATTTAGTTGAGCAGAAATAACAGCCTCTAGATACTTCCTATAGCCTGTAATGAGTGTCTGGATTCTGGATGAAGGTATTTTGGACAATTCCTCCTTGCAAAGCATCTCCAGTTCAGTTAGGTTTGATGGTTGCCGAGCATGGACAGCCCACTTCAAATCATCCCACAGATTTTCAATGATATTGAGGTCTGGGGACTGGGATGGCCATTTCAGAACATTGTACTTGTTCCTCTGCATAAATGCATAGATCTCGAGCAGTGTTTTTGATTGTTGTCTTGTTGAAATATCCAGCACAGCATAACATGTGACTGATTCCTATATATTATTCTAAAGTATCTGCTGATATTGAGTAGAATCCATGTAACCCTCAACTTTAACAAAATTCCCAGTACCAACACTGGCCACACAGCCCCACAGCATGATGGAACATACACCAAATTATACTATGGGTAGCAAGTGTTTGTCTTGGAACGCGGTGTTCTTTGGCCACCATGCATAAAGCCTCTTGTTATGACCAAATAACTCTTTGTTTCATCAGTCCACATCACCTTCTTTGAAAATGAAGCTGGCTTGTCCAAATATGCGTTTGCATACCACAAGTGACTGTGTTTTTGACGTGTGTGCAGAAAAGGCTTCTTCCGCATCACTCTCCCATACAGCTTCTACTTGTTCAAAGTGTGCTGAATTGTTGAACGATGCACAGTGACACCATCTGCAGCAAGATGACTTTGTAGGTCTTTGGAGGTGGTCTGTGGGCGGTTTTTGACCGTTCTCACCATCCTTCATCTTTGCCTCTCCGATATTTTACTTGGCCTGCCACTTCTGGCCTTAACAAGAACTGTGCCTGTGGTCTTCCATTTCCTCACTATGTTCCTCACAGTGGACAGCTTAAATCTCAGCAATAGCTTTTTGTAGCCTTCCACAAACCATAATTTTTAAGAATCTTTGTTTGCAGGTCATTTGAGAGTTTTTTTGAGGCCCCACTGTTGCCACTCTTTCGAGAGACAAAGAGAACAACAACGTGCAATTCGCCACCTTAAATACCTTTTCTCATGATTGGACGCACTCTCTATGAACTTCAAGGCTTAATGAGCTCACCAAACCAATTGTGTGTTCCAATTAATCAGTGATAGGCCGTTACAGGTATTCAAATAAATAAACAAAATGAAAAGTGTGTCCAAATTTATGAACCTGTCTAATTTCATTTTGATGCATATTGGACGTTTTCTGTAAATCCAATGAACCTAATTTCACTACCAGAATATTACTGTGCCCTTTAGTTATTTGATAGATCAAAATGAAATTGCTGATCCAAACACCCAATTATTTATAAATTAAAATTATGGAAATTGTCAGGGGTGCCTAAACCTTTGCCTATGACTGTACAGTATTTGTGAGCAAATTTGTTTTTATATTTTATATATATATATACATATATATATACATGTGTGTCTTTGTGTGTGTGAGGATGAGCCAGAGGATGCATGTAAAGTATGTTTCCTATGAACACATCTTGTGCAATTGCACCTGCAGTGTTTCAGGCCGATCATCGTAAGCATTCAAGCAGAGCTCTCCTTAAGACCCCTTTCGTCGACACTTGTCGAGGGAGACTTGGAATAGTACGTAAAATTGTACAATTACATATTTTGTACAATTGCATATTTTAACAGTAAAATTGCATATTTTGTTAACTTTCTCATGGAATCACCCTCTAAACATTACAAACAATTGTGTAACTCTTTCAGCAGATTTTGATGAACAACTTTACCTCAGGCTCTTTTCTCAGGCTTTTCTTCTACCTGATGAAACACGTACAGGCACACTGTCATTCAAAAGCTATTCCCCTGTGGCATTTTACTAGACAGTGTTTTCATAAAGAATTGCTTCCAAAATGTTCCGTTCCCCACGTCACCATTTGTCAGAACCCTCAGGACCACCAATGGTGGAGTTTGGGCAGTCTTCAACAAAAAGGCACAGCTCAAATTTATAGCAAATCATTTTTTTAATGAAACGATAACGCCATTAATACTCCTTTTTTATTTTGTTGTATTTTTATTGACACAAAATTAGGAAGCAGTGGCAAGGAAGACAGGTATGTAGAGGCACACCGAGAGAAAGGGCACAGATGGGCAGCTGAGCCGGGGCTCAAACCCACATTGCCAGGCATCATTTCTGGTCAGAAGCTTGGACACCTACCCCAAACTCCGGCAACCAGTAATACTCTTAACTGTATTTTTGGATTGAAAACTCCCAAAAACCAAACAAGTACATAAAGTATAATAATAATCCCAGACCACTGTCCCATTTTTTTTTCTCCACATTTTAGTGTAAATATATACAGTATGTATGTTGACCCTGAACCATGCGTGTTGTATAATCAGTGCTGTGGTGAGGTTTATTGGGCACAATTATTTGGAGTTCTGGTGTCTGAGGAAGAACAGTGGGACGGTCGGGGGAGTGGCTGTCAAGCTGTAGGTCATAGCTCAGCCGAGCTGCGTCTAGTGTTTCTCTGGTTAATCATTCACGTCTCCTCCACCAGTAACTGACGCCCACACCTTCATAAGGCTCACTTGCACTTTGCCACAGAAACAAGCCTGAAAAGCAATCATGGTTTCTAGGTGTCTTTTTCTGGAGCAGTTTACCTCTTCATCTAGTCTACAGGCAGTGGGATGGTTACTGGTGCCAGCTTTGCATGGTCCGCCCCCATTTTTTCGAATTACCTCCTGGTACATCTGGGGCTCTCCCACACAAGACAATACCAGTGTTGTGGTAAGCCCCCCAATGCCATGGAGCTACGAACCGCTTACATAGTGAAAAATAACATCCAAGAGGCTTCATCATCTCTGCCACCACCTTGCTCCTCCACAGCAATCCCAAACGAAGTGCATGTGTGTACGGTTGAGGGCAGCTGTGCAGCAGGGCTTCGTGGAACAGTTTCAGAGGCCCTGTGCATGAACACACTTTATGTAGGCACCCACACATGCCTGCACATGTACACACACACAAACACACCTACGCACACACAGGGAGGTGGCTAGTAATGGTGTGTTACACAAGCATGTAAAATACAGAGAGAGAGTATTAGTGTGGTGACTGCTTGTTTCTGTGTGTGTTTCCAGTGCGTTTTTTAGAAAGCGTGGGTTTCTCTGTAAATTCTGCCAATCTGGCCTTTAATTCCCCTCTACCACACACACTGCACCAAAGCTGCTAAACAACAAAAACCCTCAACCAAAATCCTCATCCATACATGAATTCGCTCTCCAACACGAAGTCTAATGGATCTCAATTTCTGAAACCTGTAATGAAATCCACATTCAAATTCATAAGTAAAGAAAAATACATTTATGAAGCCAGTTATGTGGTATTATTCGTGCTTTACTAGCTTGCCCAAGCCAGTTAAACCCAGGGCGGTATGGCAGTGTGTCAGTGGATTAGGAGGATTGTTGAAGTCGAGGTGGCAGGTCTCAAACATTTACCATCCCGACGAGGGTCTGTGGGTTGACCTTGCGGTTGCATGGGCTGTGTGGAGGGTCATCCAGGCCTAGTTTAAGGGCCGTGCATTTCCATCCCTTCACAACTTTGGCACCACCAATTGATGTTGGACTGGTAATGTTCTGGAGTGTTCGCAGCAACTGGGCTGTAGAGAACGATAGAAACAGAGAGAGAAAGCGAGAAGCAAACGGAGAAGGGAGATCAAGGTCTAGAAATAAATAGAAGGATAGGGAGAGAGAATGATTGAGCAAGCCAGATTAAATGGAAGAACGAGAGGAAAAGAGTGAAACCTGTCCAACGTTCTGGAAAATGTGAGCGGGGCGGTCCGAAGCTCTGGTGATTGCTGATGGCCCAGTTCCCCGATGTTCTGCTGCCAGCTTATCGGCTTAAATGGTGCAAAACAAGGCGATTGCCAGTCCTTTTGCCCTCGGTGCCTCTGTGTCCTCCACCCACGCGGAGCGACCAGGCTGGAAACACAGCGCCAGCAGAGCCCACATGGTACTGATTGAGAAGATCCCAAGATTTAAACCTCTCCATGCCTCCTTCTATATTTTCTCCTGTAATAGTTGTCTAATGAATATGTATACAAATACACATAATATGTGGAGAAAGCCCTTTCGATTAATAGCTGGTTGGTGTTGCGAAAGATGACCTGAATTCTCCTCACAGGAAGTCAACAGTACTAAGGCCTTACATTTACGTTATAGTCTATTAGCAGACACTATTATCCAAAGCAACTTACAGTAAGAACAGGAATATACCATGGAGCAACATAGGAAGAAGTGCTTTGCTCAAGGACACAAAGACATTTGGCCCAATCGAGGATGGATCCGGCAAACTTACAACCGTGAGTCTGACTCCCTAACCACTGGACCACCCGACGCCCCTAGTTCAATTGTATGAAACGCTGGGCGGAGTCCACTTTCTGTGACCCGATATTATTTTCTCTGGTCTATGATTTTGCTGTAGATGCATTTCCTTTAGAGCTCAGTTGAAGCTGTGGAATTTCTGGTCAAGGTGTGTTAGACCTGCTGCTTCGCTTTAGCTTCCGGTTCATTCTGAATATTCCCCTCTCTCTCTCTCTCTCTCTCTCTCTCTCTCTCTCTCTCTCTCTCTCTCTCTCTCTCTCTCTCTCTCTCTCTCTCTCTCTCTCTCTCTCTCTCTCTCTCTCTCTCTCTCTCTCTCACTCACTCTCTTCTTAGCTTTTTTGAAAGCCGCCGGAGGCACAGCATTCAGAATAAACAGGCATTACAAAGCAGCGTGGTCTTAATTAGGTAATGCTGTGTGTTTGTGTGCGTGTGTTTGTGTGAGTTTTGTCTAATGTTTTATGCATGTGTTTACTATACATTCATGCAACATGAGGCCAGTGTGCTAATCACCTAGACCATGTTTTATTACACTGAGCAATCAGTTAACAACACTGGAATAAGACAAGAAACATGAACATTCACACTTAAAGGTACTAGTCAATACTAAACATAAATGATATTAACATCTAACTAAAGTGGCCATGTCACCATAGTGTCAAAGGGAATATATATTTGCATAATAAGTTCACATTTTTGCCAAGAACATTTTTATAGGAGTACATTGTTATGCTTAAACAGTAGTTTGTAAGTTTCCTTTGAGGTGAGAAAGATGCAAAATACTACCCTGAATTTGTTTGTTTTAACAGGAAAAAATTAAACAGAGTTGATTTCAGGACCCTTCCACAAGTTTTGATGAATGTATAACTTGGCTTATGAACGGAGTTGTTTTTTTGTTCTGCTTCTTGTGAAAAGCAACAGAAAACACATGAGTTGGCAAGCTTTGCATACGGCGTAATGCACTTTGCTTTATAACAGGCCTGGTTTAGTATGAAAACCTAGAGCAAAGATGAGCAGCGTGATGACCTGCGTCTCTCCGAGGCTTTGTTTTTCTATTTCCCATAGGTGCCGCAGGAGAGACGCTGAACCTGTGTGCTCTGTATTGTCAGAACATCCGTTGCAAGTTTATTTCCTCAGGGATTGTGTACTCTACTGGTTGTATGATCACATCAGGAAGCTGTGCGATGTGACATCATCAATGAGCCGGGTTCTGTTGTGACTGATGCAGATACGCATGGCAAAGGCACAGGAGCCGTTACTCTGGGCTACCTGAGCCACGGTTCAAGTATTGAGACACAGTTCTCCCTCCCTCCCTGCCATGTACTGTACAGTCAAAAAACATTTGGCCAAGGCATAACGTTTATGAGCAGGGAGTTGTAAAAAACTCCTTACGACGTCTGGGTTTCTGTAGACTGGGCTATTAAGCTGTAAAGGCCTATTGTAAACTTCTAGATTAAGCTGATATAAGGTTAGGTGAACCCAGGAATGACAGACGTGGCTCATTCATTAGGCAGGAACTAGAAGAAAACACATTGAAACATGGAGAGATCTTGTCTAATAACAAGCTCTTTTTTAAGTTTCATTTGCAAATAAGTTTTGCTACAGTGTGCAATAATGAGTGGACTCCGGGTTAGGTAAAAACATTCTCAAAGTGGGATGGGTTTTAATGTTCTTTACCGCTAATCGTGCTGTGAATTCTCTGAATTCCCTTGCCTCGCACAGCAGCTCAATTTTTGCCATCCTGTAGCCAATATCTTTGGCAACGTTGGCAAATTTGTGTTCTGAGTTATATGTCAGTAAGAGTTAATTTAGATTCATTAGATGACTAAGATGACTGCTGTCTGCAGGATGTGTTCCTGGTTGCTCTACTATTACAGGTTGGGAACAAAGTGTGAAAAAATACTGGAAAAGCAATTTCTCAATGTGCACACAAACATTGAACCCAGGCGCAGGACATACAGTTCTGTACAAATATGCAAATATACTTACAGATACACAAACATTTACTGTAAACATACTGATATATTTTCCAGATATGCATACTGTAAAAACACAGATTTACATTTGTAGATACATAAATATATACTATACAAACACAAAAATACATTTACAGATTCAACTACTACACAAATACACATATAATGTACATTTACACATACTCATATACATTTACAGATGCGGGCACAGCTGGATACAGGTCAGAGTGTAGATGGACCTCCACAGTGTTTATTTTCCAGTGAAAACGTCATCGTTATCTGTACCATTCTCATCCCGCTCTCATTTTCCCTCCCTTTAGTTCTCTCTCATCCCCCGGCCTTACGGTTTGCATGCCAGACGCAGACTTGTCCATAAATAAACGCGGACTAACTGGTCTCTTGCCCCCCCCCACCTCCTACCCTCCACCCCCCTCCCACCCCGGGCTATGCTTCTGGTAGTGCAATGTTTATGTTCCAGCCCGACGCCCGGGGAGCCATCTGGACCACTCTGCCTGGCCTGCATGGCTTCTTTCTGGGCTCAGGTGGCTCCAAGATGTGTTTGTCTGGCACTCAAAGCAATGAGCGAGTACCCTGGTCCCAGATTGCATGGTCATTTTCATGCATGCAGTTAGCCAGACCATAAACACAAACCTAGGAATATGCTGAACAATAAAACTGCTTTCTAGAATCAGAAAGTGTTATCTATCCCCATAGGAGAACCATTTCATAAACTTGTTTGAGGTTTTTTGTTTCCATGTAAAAACGTTTTTCATACCCATTCACAGAGGGTTATAAATATAATTATTTCACAAAGGTTTCTACCTACAACGAAAGTGGTAAAATACCCCTTTTTAATAACTAATATGGTAGTGAGTGAACTTTCTCCACAAGAAGTTCATCCCAGAAAATACAGAGAATAAGAAAGTTGGCTTTTGTTTCAACTACTTTTTGAACCACATTTAATTGAGGCATAGGAAGCCGTGTGTAGTTAGCAGCACTGCGCCCTGTATTCCACTGCTGGATTACTTCTAAAGCTAAGCAGGGTTAGGCCTGATTAGTCCCTGGATGGGAGACCAGTGCTGCTGGAAGTGGTGTTGGAGGGCTAGTAGGGGGCACTGTTCCCTCTGGTCTAAAGGACATTCCAATTCCCCAGGGCAGGTATGGGGACATCTCCCCTGCGTAGGGAGCTGTCTTTCGGATGGGACATTGAACAGGTGTTCTGACACTCTGTGGTCAGTAAAGATCCCATGGCACTATTCCTAAGAGTAGGGGTGTTAACCCTGGTGTCCTGGACAAATTTCCAATCTGGCCCTCATACTATCATGGCAACCTAATCATCCCTATCTCTCAACTGGCTCATTAAGCCCCTTCATTCCCCTCCTTCTCCCCAGGCCGTTGCTGCAAATGAGAAAGTGTTCTCAGTCAACTTGCCTGGTAAAATAAAGGTAAACTAAACTCTGTACTCTGTTGGTCCATTCCTACTACTGGTAACCAGTGGCGGGCCGTGCATTTTACACCTAGGCCTTCACTATCTTCCCAAAATGAAAACGCATTATAATAACCTCACAATGACATTCTAGGGCTATAGGTTATTGTCATTCGGCATATAATGCACCCCATATTCATAGTGAAGATAAGTTTATTCCACTCGATAAAGGTTATTTAACACGAGGCTCAACATCTATGAGATTTACAATACACTAATTGACCCGACACGACTGAAACCATAAGAATATAACACTACGCATTATTAAACGCACATCCAGGTTTACCAT
>JACXGM010000078.1:44465-55389 GCA_016801145.1 Umbra pygmaea
TATATATACGATCTGCACATGCTTCACACCAGTAGTGATCTAAAACAAGCAGTAATAATTAACAAGTATTAACAGGCCTGGCGCCAGGATGAAGTGTGTCTGTTTATCTCCCCCTGCATGAATACAAATACAGTACATGCACTAAGCCCCGTTAAGAACCTTTAAGGCTAGGGATGGGCCGATACCACTTTTTATGGAATGAGTACAAGTACAGAGTATTTCATTTTGGGTACTTGCTGATACGAGTACTGATAGGAGTACTTTTAAGAACTATGCCAAATGTCACATTTATCAAGCTAAAATCTGTTATTTCTTAGATGTTGATCAGCCAATTAAAATATAGAAAAGTAAATATTCCTAAATATCCAGAAGAACATTATTTACATTGTAGGTCAAGAATGTGTAATATTTATTAGATGTCAATGGTTTACGTCTCCTTCCCTAATTAAGTGAGAGAAACACGTTTGTAAACGCGAACGCAATAGACGTTTCTGTTCGAATTTGCCCTAACTAAGCATTGCAGAAGTTTTGTGTAAGATGAGAATGTCTGTTTGAAGTGACTTTCTCCATAACAGGGAAAATTACCTAATCATATTATTCTGTTACGGTATTTTATTGTTTTATTATAATCGGTACACAATTAGCTGTACTATCAATGTAATCTATTGAACAAAATATAAATAGGCTACATTGTATTTCTTTTAATTTATATTTCTTAACGTTAGTATGTCAGAAATACCACTATTTTGTTCACCCAGAAGTTTTGCATACTACCGACATTTGTCTTTCCTCGCTGAAGGTGGCTTTCAGAGGCTAGGTCCGGGGCGTTGCTCATGCCGTTTACTACAGTTACAGTATGTACCGAATTGCATCCTTCATTCTTTTCTGTATTTAAATGTACTGGTATCAGCCCATCCCTAGTTAAGGCCCTGCTAGTTAAAATATATAAAAATCCATCAAACTCACCAAAGCTGCTCATTATTTGAAAACAAAGTCCTTTCTCTTTTAAAAAGACTATGACGTGGTTGTACAGCACATCTTTGCGTTAAGTTCCAATAAAAGATCTTGCCCAGTGCTGAGAGTCGATCCTGCCCAGTCCTATATTCGCCACCAAAGTATCTTCTTCACCTCCATCTGCCATTCTGCTAATAGTAAAAAATCTAACAATCTAAAAATTGAAAGTTTAAAGAAATCAGCGAAGGGAGAGCTAAGCTGGGAGAGCTAAGCTAGTTGTTGTTCGGATGGCAAACTTTTTTTTAACTATATTTTGCAGAACTTTATTGAACTGCCCCTCCTATCAGCAACAGAAATGATGCTGACATAAGGCTAGGCCTGCAGAAATGCTTTACATGGTCAAAGAACACACCCAACATGCTAAAGTCGAAATCTGATTGGTTAAAAATATGACAATCAACAACATGGTCCTGATGGGCTTCAACAGCAGAATTCATTCACTTGGAATTCTGAATACCCCAGTCTACCTGGAGACAACACAGATGAAAAAATCTTATTGTATAAAAGCTTTGATTTATATGAGCTGCAAAAAGCAAGGCAATAGAAAAGAACGTACTGTAGCAATGAAATCACCATATAGACTAATTTAAATGCACTTTGTAAAATATATATTATTAAAAAATATATTAAAGAAGTACAAAAATACATTTCTGATTCTGATTATCTTTGGGCCTGCAGAGAAGGCCTTGCAGGCCCTGACGGCCCACCACTGCTGGTAACATTTCAATTACATTTTTGATGGAGAAGTACCTTGTAGAAATTGCAAAGTGTCAACAGAACAATATTGTACTTTTGGCTTTAGGTTTAATATGTCTCATTCTCTCACCTTCCACCCTCCACACTGGACAGCAAAAGGAAAACAAAGAAAGGTGCAAACAGAGAGACACAGAGAAAGCAATATTTAGAAAGAGTATGTGCATGTGAGGGTGTGTGTGTGTGTTACATAGAAACCAATAAGAATGTGAGGAAGTGAGAGAGATTTTGAGTATATTTACATTAGCCTCAACATGGTTCTGTCCGTCTCTGTTAAATTTCATACAGGAGCCAGCAGGCTATTAAAACTAATGAACACTTATTAACAGGGCTTGGATCCTTCTCTCCAAACTAAACATCCCCTCGCTAGCTGTTTGTTTTACTCTAACCGATGATTCAAATGTGGTGTCTCTAACAGCACTCTACTCCCTAAACACTGAGTATGCACACTACGTCCTACACATGCTATTTGGGACACAGATGCAGTATGACACAGGACCCTCCACTCCTCACAACCTGAAAAATGTCAAATTGTTTATGTTAGACTGTACATATATCTGAGGTTTTGGGTGGTCTTTCTAGTTTAAACTCATAATTCTGGATGGTGTAATTGTTTTTTTTATTTTATTCAAAATCTCCTGTGTGGAGTCCTAAAGTATGTATGTGCAGAATGAGTAACCTGCATATCCATCTCCATCCATCTAGGCATCCAGGGATGCACCGATACCATTTTTTAAGGACCGAGTACGAGTACCTATACAAATTTTCCGTGCTCATTTTTGTGTTATAATTTCAGATGTTTTATCAGGTTACTTGTATTATATGTACTGGGTTTCGCAACTCCTCTTGATATTAATGCAGAACAAGGCATGAAGTTCACAATGTGTGGGTTGTTGTCATTCATTTTGAAGTATTTCCACACCGCTAAAGGCTGAAAATAATGTTGTCAGTTACGTCACCTGAGGTATCGGCCTTTGGTATTGGGGGATTTCTATGAGTACGAGTACAAGTACAGGAGCTTGGTATCGGGCCCCTAACTTTATGTATCCCTACCTTTTTAGAAAATATTTTGAGTGTTGAGCAGGAATAGAAGTTAGAACATGATATATTGCACTAATATTTAGGCTCAGTCAAAAACAGATTGGTATTCAGCACTATACCTGTGAAACAGAGTAGGTTTGTGTGGCGACTAACCATGATTGAGCCCTCATTACATTCATGTGTTCACAATCTCATCTGATTGACTGACTGTATAAGATTAATAGTTCCTGGTTTCATGATTGAGTTACGGTGATTTTACTATATCCCCTGATATGATAGAGCAATCAGCCTGGTGTGAGAGGTCAAATTTTTTACTTGTCAAACAACCAAGATTTCCTGCAGGTTGATTCCTTTATCGTAGCTGTGTTTGTCGACATCCAGGTGTCGGATAAGAAAGGTGATATTAACCGTTACAGACCAGTGTGTGTGTACATATTGTAGAGTATGTGCGTGCATGTTTTTCTGTGTGTATGTGTAGGCAAAAGTGGTCAAATTTATGTTTTGTTCCCTAGTCTGCTGAGACGGCTCTGTAGTTCACGCCAGATCTTTGCACATTGTTGAAGGGAAGGAAAGAGGTCTTTCTTCGTTCAGCCTCCCCTCCACACCGAACAACTTGTGGTTTTGAATATGATCCGTGCGTACGGAAAGTGTGGTCAAATAAACAAGGTGTTGAGTTTTCCTGTCCGTACTAATCTATCAGAACTGAATTAGGCTTCACGTCGATCCCTAGTTGGAATTCCCCTTTGACGCTCTGTTGTACTCTAGCTTTATTAAATATTGTCAGAGGTCTGACCAGCTAATAGCATCTTTGTTAGTGCAGATCAAGATAAACAGAATGTACACCTTACAAATCAAGAGACCGAAAATGTAACGAGGGAGGGCGATGTTGTAGAAAAAAATTCACACACACACACACACACACACACACACACACACACACACACATTTGTTTTTCTATCTTCACGGACCCTGAAAACTAATCTTGACCTAAAAATCCATGTTCCCTATTTCCTAGCCCTAAAAATCCATGTTCCCTCTTTCCTAGCCCTAAACCTAACCCTAAACTTTACCCTAACCCTAACCTTAACCATACCCTTACACTAACCCTAACCTCAGTAACATAACATTAGTGCATTACTTAACATTGGAATAATTCCAAACCCAAACCCTGATCATTAATCCCTAAACCTAATAGTAACCCCAATTTTAACACAATGCCCAATAGTACATTTTTACCTTAAACTTACCCCTGAGCCATAAATCACATTTCTCCTCATGGGGCCAAGGTACAATTTGTCCCCAATAGGTCTAATTTAACAACTGTTTGTCAGGTTTATGTACAGTATGGTTATGGGGCTATCGCTGACATTTCAGGGCCCCACAACCATACATAAACAAGGGCAGACATTTTTTTTACATACACGGCACCCTCAAATGTCAATATGTAGATAAAATCTGGACTTCCTCTATATTTTTCCACCTTTCAACATCCTGGTTTTTCGCATGGCCGAAAGTACTTTTGATGCTGGTACGCAGACATCTTTTTGGGTCTAATCACATACTGTAATTCTATACAGTAGATATCATAAATCCCTAGTCATTTAATAGCCTGTGTTGTCTTTGGGCCTCGTAGGCATAGTATCCTATAGAACTGGCATATCATCTTCAAAAATGTTTTTTAACATTTTCAAAATGTTTTCCTTTGATTGCCAACCGGTCGTATCAAAAGGATGCCTTTTACAAAACAGCATGTTTTTTCCAAAAAAATATTCCAGAAACCAAACTGTGCTCTTGCATTGTGATACATTAAAAGGGACATATGGTGCTTTACAAACATCTTCAAAGATTAATGACATACATGACTTTCATTACAACTGATGCATTCACTGTCTCTTTTGTCATATAAATTGGCAACAGTCTCATCAAACTTCCATCCACGTTGTGCAAACTGCCTCTTTTCAAGTCAATTTGTTTTAACAACTCAAATGCAGTCATGTTAAATTCTATTGCAATTGACTCTATAGGATTCTTGGCCTTTATTTTGAGTTGTTGTTTCATACACAAGTTTTATTTAATCTGCCAGTACACCATGATGGGCCAACGTACTTCCCCGCTGGCACATCAGCTATGTGTGTACACAGGAAGTCACAGGCACACACTGGCACATAAGACTGGCACCCAGACTGGCACTAGCTCAAAGTATCTTAAGCTTATAATATGTATGAAGTGTGCTCCGGGTGGAGAAACGTTTAAAGTATGACTTCATTAATGGCCGATAGGGGCATTGTGAGCACTATCACAAAAACCGTGGTTTGAGTGTTTGTTTGAGGATGGTAACTGAGTGGTTAAGCTGTCGATTTAGACTACGACGCTTGCTTGTGTTCAATCCAGGTACAAGACCAACTACAAACCTAACCCTGAACTTTACCTAACCAGTCACTATTAAAGGGTCAATATATTTTGTGTCTCCATTGTGAAAGCTGAAAATATCCATACTACAGAATGTCTGCATTAATAGTGGAAGGATAGTGTTTCACCATATTATAATTTGTGAGAGTATTATCTGGAGTTGAGAACAATATTTTAACCGTCTCACATCTCCGAATCCTGGGACTCCCCCTGCTGGTACGCCGAGGTTCTGGCAGTCTGTGTCATCGGCGTTATGACGCCACCATTCCTCTACAACCCCCCTCATTTCACCTGACACACGTGTTGTGCATCAGGATCATTATGTTGGGTATTGAAGGTCTGTGTAGTTAGGGGAGGTTGTGGGATATTGCTGTTTGTAACTCTGTGTATTATGATAATGCTGTTTGTAACTCTGTGTATTATGATAATGCTCCCTGAGCGACTTACAGTACATTACTACTTCTATTTCGAGTCTGTGTTTAAAGGCTAGTGTTTATTTTTGTATGGGTTTACTGTCGCCTCCTCATTCATACCCCCAGCTCTACTTCATGTGAGTTATAGACATTTATCTTGGGTGTATAAATCTCAGGAACTAAAATTAACGTTAACATACAATACTGAAGTCAAGTTTTGGGTTCCTTGCTATACATTCCACAATATATTCTTACACCACTTATTTAAATATGATAAAGAACATGACCAAGTCTACACAGAACGACAGATGATTTGGACACGGCATCTGTTTATTAAAGGAGCTCAAGCTATCTGCAATAGTAAGGTTTTAACATGCAGTACATGTTTTGCATGGTTTAGATTCAAGACTACTGTACAATGCTGCAGCTTTGTTTCCAGCTTTGAACCATGTTACATAACAGCTGGCAGGGTGAGGTAAACAATTGAATGGAAAAGAGAATCGATAGAACACAGTAAACATTTTATTGGCACTCAGAAACGAGGCATTAGAACAATGTGCTCATTCTGAAGGGTTGCGGACGGTTTCACGACAGGGTAAGACGGGTCCTGGGCCCTAGCCTGGTCCCATCTCTAACTTACAGCCAATTCTAATAGCATGGGAACATTGTGCTCATTCCAGAGAGCTGTAGATTTGTTATAGAACACAGCATGTTAGGGCAGGGCAGGGTTGTGTTTAGGTTTAATTCTACCAAAATGCTAATTAGCCCCCATTTTTCTTTTTGGCATCAATTGACAGAAATAGTGCGAGCCATAATCCCCATAAAACCATGTGACAAAGAGGAATTCTTTATTAAATTCCAATGAACTCTGTGTTTTGTGTAGGCCATAGACTGTATATATATAAATGGACAGAGCATGTGTGATGTCACCCATTGATTTGTGGGGATCTGCTATGAGTTTGCTGTTACAGGTGCAGCCATCTTGGTTGCGGATTTGACGATTTTAGACGAGAGGGAGGAGTAATCTAGCTAGCTAACTGATATTAATTGGGGTGCTAACGTTTGCCAACGAAAAACAGTATTAAGACAAAATGTAAAACAAAATGTAACATTACTTACTGGAAAAACTGAACTGTACAACCGAACGCCATTGCCACGCTCTAAAACACTCCCTGAATTATCGCAGATTTTAAAATCAACGGGACTATAATAAAAAAAATGAACATCATTCTGTATTGTGGAAGACCCGTCTCTTTGTCCGTTTATGCCCTAGGCCATCTTGCACATATTCACAGCCCTAAATCACATGAAATACGTTCTGAGGGAACTATTTTGTAAAACCAAAATATGTGAAATATGAACGTGTGAGAGGGTCAATTACGTTTGTAGGGACCTAAATTGAACACTTGAATAACGTTAAATATGAACATATGAAGATCATGACGTAGCATGTAAATTGCATAGTTTTTACTAGGGTGGAGGTCGGGGATGGTGGACGGGCGTATAAATCCACGACTTGCATGCCAGTGTTCCTGAGTTCAAATCCCGTTCGGCACTTTGTGTGTGTTTTGTTCTACATTGCTTGCGTCATGCAGACCCCCGATTATTGGTTTTTGTAATGTTAACCCTAACCTTCATTCTAACCTTAACCTCAGTAACGTCATATCTAACCTTAACCGTTAGTAACCTCATGCCTAACCTTAACCGTTAGTATCCTCCTACCTAACCTTACCTGTGAATGTTGCAATATAATTTTGAACAATATGGAATGTGTGGAATGTTCTCGCACAAATCCGCTAAACATAATGAAACGAAACAAATATAGCCTAACAACGAAACATGCTGTTCAAACGTAAAAAACCCTAAATATGTTGGCATATAACGTAATTCAGGTTTTTAAAATAGTTTCCTGAGAACGTAATTTGTGAGAAATTCTGGGATGTACGGTTGCATATTCACCTGCACAGCTGTCTGTAGCAGAGCAATGCTCGAAATGTTACCTACTCCATTGTTGTTGTTTTTGCCCTGCCACTTTGCATTTTGACTGGTCTACCTCTCTAGCTCAGACCTCATTTGCACAGACTGTATGCAGTATATCATTCCTACCGTATACTCTGAGTATACTGTATCATACATTTTGTACGTTTGTATGACTTCAGGCGTAACTTTATGTCACCATTGCTAACAGTTAATGCAATGAACAATACTACACTGTATTTAGTCGGTACAATTTGATACTGTTGAAATTGCTCACAGTGAATGGAACCACTTAAATGTTTCACCTGACCAGCATTCAAATGTACATCTGTATTTCCTGGTATTTTAAAAATATAATAAATAATGATGTAGATTGGATTATGATGCAGTGCTTTGTAACACAAAAATACATGGATTAAAATGCAAAGCCATACCAGTGTGTGTCCATTGACAAAAAGGGTTAGAAGTCATGTACATTTCTGTTCAAATATTAGAATATGAACTGCTTAGTGGGGGAAATCATTGTCTCACCTAAAACACCTTTTCGACTGATCGATACCGCAAATCTCTTATCAGCCAGTCAGGTGGCAGCAAGTCAATGCATCTATGCATGTAGACTTGGTCAAGATGATCTGTTGAAGTTCAAACCAATTATCAGAATGGGAACTTGGCATGGTTGTTGGTGCCAGACGGGCTGGTTTGAATATTTCAGAAAGTTCTGATCTACTGGGATTTTCACGCGCAAAAATTTCTAGGGTTTACAGAGAATGGTAAAAAAGAGAGAAAATAGCCAGTGAGTGACAGTTCTCTGGGCGAAAATGCCTTCTAGATTGCAGAAGTCAGAGGAGAATGGCCAGACTGTTTCAAGCTGTTAGAAAGGCAACAGTAACCCAAATAACGACTTGTTACAACCAAGGTATGCAGAAGAGCATCTCTGAACACACAACATGTCAAACCTTGAAGCGGGTGGGCTACAGCAGCAGAAAACCACACCAGGTGCCACTCTTGTCAGCTAAGACCAGGAAATGGAGGCTACAATTGCCATGGGCCAACCACAATTGGACATTAGAAGATTGGAAAAATGTTTCCATCACTTTATGACCTAATGGCTACTTCCAGCAGGATAACACGCCATGTCACAAAGCTCACATAATCTCAAACTGGTTTCTTGAACATGCCAATGAGTTCACTCTACTCAAATGGCCTCCGGTCACCAGATCTCAATCCAATCGAGCACCTTTGGGATGTGGTGAAACAGGAGATTTGCATCATGAATGTGCAGCTGACAAATCCGCAACAACTGTGTGATGCAATAATTTCAATATGGACCAAGATCTCTGAGGAATGTTTCTAGCACCTTGTTGAATCTATAACACAATGAATGAAGGCAGTTCTGAAGGCAAAAGGGGGTCAAAACTGGTACTACTAGCAAGGTGTACCTAATGAAGTGGCTGGTGAGTGTATGAGGTTAATTTAGTATAATGTACAGAGGGCTGAGAGTCAGTGTACCGTGCAGTCCCAACCATGCCTCACTCCTCACCAAGGGGTCCTACCTCCGCTCCATGCAGTGCGAGGTCGCCCTAGACATTGCCTGAAGATAACTCATGTTGGTTTTGGAGTCCAGACAAAGGCCTTTCTTATTCTTGTCCACACATGAAGGACTCAGGGAATAGATAACACAGTTGGGACATCCTGTAGCCAGATTGGAATTTACTGTTTCTTTCTTTCATTTATTTTCGCTTTAATTCTTATCTTTCTGTCTTTATACCTACTAAAAATATCCTCCATCCCCTTGTGTGTGTGTTAATGTCTTCCGTACAGAGCTTTCAATTAAGCTGCTTAGTTGATTGAAACAGGGCTATTTCGAATGTGTGAGAATGCAGTGAAACGGGAGTTGAGACTGTCTCAACAGCCAATCACATCGTAGAGGAAAAAACATGGTTTCTGGGTTTAATTCGGCTCTCAGCAGTCACAGCTCAGAGGAAGGTTTAGCGCTTGGCCAATACTCTGAGAAATACTGATTTGGTTACACAACTGGTTTGAATCAGGAGGTTGGACGTCAAAGCTGCGTGATCATCGGGTCATTGGGTTTTGGTACCGCAGCTTAAGCAGACAGAGCAGAATATGGCACACCAGCATGACTGTTCTCCAACTTTCATATGCAGATGAGTCTGTAATTTATGTTGCATCGCAAGGTTAAAAATGTGAAGTTATTGCATTTTCTGGCATGTTCTTACCCCGGTGTGTCTTACATAACCTGTGTGATGAAATTTGAGGATATGTTAATGTAGGCTTATGTGACACAATGCTCATTAATAACTAATGATGGTATTTTGATGAAGTTACAGTATGTGAAATGAAGTAGGCCTAACGTAAATTTTCTGTTCTTCACAGCCAATTAATTTACATTCTTTTCATTTTTAGATCAGGGTTGGGAAAAATTTGGCTTGCAGGAGGTTGAAGTGAAAATATTTAAAAACTCCAGGTAACGCTTACATGTCTGAAAGTAAATAGAAAATATTTAACATTTGAAATCCCTATGTGGGTCTTGAGTAAAAATCCCCAGCACTTTTCTCTATATCTTCTGAATGATGTAAAGATTGTTAACACAGAAATT
Source organism: Umbra pygmaea (assembly GCA_016801145.1). Classification (NCBI taxonomy): domain Eukaryota; kingdom Metazoa; phylum Chordata; class Actinopteri; order Esociformes; family Umbridae; genus Umbra; species Umbra pygmaea. The sequence goes on from JACXGM010000078.1 coordinate 54,690, forward strand.
ATTATTTTGTAGAAAAGCTTAATCATGTAGAGTTCTACTTATTTCTGGATAGTTCTAGCTAATCTTTTTGTTTAAAAAAACACCAGTCACAAAGCCCATCTTAACCATGAAGCCATGTTAGCATGAAGCAATATGTTATTCATGAAGCCCATGCTAGCCATGAAGCCAAATGTTAACCATAAAGCCATGTTAAGCTTGAAGCCATATTATAACCATGAAGCCATGGTGCCATGAAGCCATGTTTGCCATGTTAGCCATGAAGCCATGTTTGCCATGTTAGCCATGAAGCCATATGTTAGTCATGAAGCCATATGTTAACCATGATGCCATGTTGCCATGAAGCCATGTTTGCCATGAAGCCATGTGTTAGTCATGAGTTAATGTGTTAAACATGAAGCTATGAAGCCATTTGTTAGCCATGAAGCCAAATGTTAGCCATGAAGCCAAATGTTAATGATGAAGCCATATGTTAGCAATGAAGCCATATGTTAGCAACAACGTGATCTCTCAGAAATCCGTGATACTACCACGGATACTTAACTTCAAACTCCGTGGCAGTTCCACGGAATGGCTGAATATTCCGTGGAACTGCCACAGATCCACTTTGCATATATTCTGTTTTCTATACCAACGCGATGCAGACGTGTTGCAATTGCGAGTTCGAATCCATGCGGACACTTTGCATATATTCTGTTTTCTA
>JACXGM010000078.1:62602-75994 GCA_016801145.1 Umbra pygmaea
CACACACACACACACACACACACACACACACACACACACACACACACACACACACACACACACACACACACACACACACACACACACACACACACACACACACACACACACACACACACACACACACACACACACACACACACACACACACACACACACACACACACACACACACACACAGTTGTTATCAGCATTTGGTATCTCTCTTCTTTACCCGTCAGTTAGGCTAGGCTACTGCCCTGTCCTCAAGATCTTGCGCAACACCTTGTTGATTGACTCCTTCAAAAAAAGAAAAAGAAAACAAAGAAATAAAACTCACCTTTCCATCCCACTTTAAGCAGCTCAGCTTGTCTATCACTTTAATCACCCTAGATTAGCTTCCTGTAGGAGGAAACACAAAATGTAAACGTATCCCTTTATTTTCCCTTACGTCTTAATTATCAGCCTGCTTGTGTTTGAAAAGCATTTTCCTGTGAGCAATGGGAAGCATTGACCAGGAACGTGTTCCAGATACAACCCTATAGTACATGTCGTGACCTATTTGTAACTGGGACTTATATTGAATACCATTGGGTAGTGCTCAAAGTTGTGTACTTCTTAGGGAATAGGGTGCTATTTGGTATATACTGACACTGAGATACTTGTCACTGGACCTGCTAGAACTGACAGCACGATCAAATGGCGCTGTCTCTAGCTGTAGTCTCATTAGGCATACAAACCCTGTGTTTCAGGGTGGTGACAGCTTGATTTAAATTGATTGGTTGCCCCATGGGTGTCCAGTAATTCCCACCAAATCCCCTATTGGCTGACTGGGGAACACTGTGCTCTGTGTTGGTGGAGTGGACGGCGCTGGCCGCTGTGCTACTTCCAAGGGATCGCCTTTCGCCCAGAAGCAGGAAGTAAGAATTTGAGGGTTCCTGTGAATTCCTGCTACCAGGCCAGCTCTTTCCTCTTCTTCCCCCTTGCTACATGTACTCTAATCCAAGCCATGTGTCTTCACACCCAGTGGACCTCCATACTGCCGGCCTGCGTGCATACATATCTGCTATATTATGGACTTGATACTCACACAGTGATTACCTGGGATGTATTTTCAGGATACATTTCTAACATGTCAGCCCACCCCCCCACCAATCATTGTTATTGCCTCCCCTCTCCATTGACTGCTCTCATTCTCCTGGGAAATAGACCATATACCGGCAAGGTAATTCCAGTCTCTCAAGACGCCTGTCCACTCCTCCTCTCTCTCTATGGTCCTTCACTTAGGGTTAAACACATGGTTTATCTGATTGGGAAAGTACAGTAGCCCATCTCTAGGGTTCAATGGTTATTTCCTGTTTCAAATAGTAGCTCTGGGCTAACTCGAAATGAATGAGGAGAGGACAGGTTGAGTGACCAGTAAAGAGTAAGTGGTTTATGTATTGAAGTACTATAGTTATTTGTTATCTATTTATTATATTACATTACATATATTACATATATTACATTAGTCTCTGAAACACAGTAAATCACAAGTGAATATCGGGTAATTTGGTCAGTTGCTTCACTTCTGCGTCTGTGTCCTTATATTCCATAGTGCTAAATCAGTCCTGCCTTGAACAGTGCAAAAAGGAAATTGAAAACCTAAGCTAAACCCCTTCCGATATTTCTCATTGGTTATGTTTTGTCTCCATCTCCAGTTCCACTTTTGCCCAATTGTGATTCGACCAAAAACAGAAACGACAACATAATTTCAAGTGTCTGAGCCACTGTTGTCAGAGTTTATACAATAAACATTCTGCCCACAAAATATGAAATACACTGTGTGTGTGTGTGTGTGTGTGTGTGTGTGTGTGTGTGTGTGTGTGTGTGTGTGTGTGTGTGTGTGTGTGTGTGTGTGTGTGTGTGTGTGTGCATGCGTGTGTGCATTCTTTTTATCAAATCAAGACAGACATTTTATTTGAAATTATAAATCTAGAGAAGTATTTTTAAACTTTGATAACTTCCACAAGTTTGCAGATTTTGTTGTACAAGAAAATCCCACCAAAACAAAATTATCCAATTAAGACACACCTACATATTTAAAGTGATGGTTCACAGTAATTAAACCTTAAGAGTCTTTGCACCTTGACCTCCAGCCAAACAACCCCCCATAAGCTTTTTTCCCTTGTTATAACATTGATCGAGTTAGCGCTATCAGCCGAATGGCTTAGTGCAGGCGCTAATGGAACCAAGGGTGTATCTCGTAAATAACCCCACTAAAAATGCTTAGGGCCCGGTTCCCCAAAACGTTCTTATCGCTAAGTAGTTCTTAACCTATTCCTTAACATCTCTCTTAACCTTATGGCACGGTTCCCGACATGTTCGTATTCTAAGTATATCTTCTGTAAGTCACACTTTCGTAAGGTTGGTCTGGACCATTCGTAAGGTCTCTCTTAGCATTGTTTAAGCTCAAGCCGCTAGTTGCCGCCACTGTGCAGCAGTCTTTAGAAATCAGTGCAGCGCAGTACAAGTCAAACTATGGTATGTTGAGGCTCAACAATGATTTTATGGACATTTTAAGACTAATAATAAAATATGTTCGCAATGGATACAGGCCTATTTATAAAATTGACTTTATTTGGTATCAGAACTAATATGTGGTGATTAGCCTAGGCTATTTCGTAATGTCATTAAAGTGTTTAAATTGGCAATCACTTTTGATAATTAAAGTATGGCAAACAATTTGGCTCTAAATGGCTAAGATCTATAAATGGGTAAGCATGGAGGTGTCCAGTAAGCGACCAACTATGGCAGCGATCCAACGTGTCCTTGTATTGAATCAAAGACGGCGCCGGCCGCGGAGCCATTTAGTCCATGTCAATTGTTTTATTCGGCAAAAACCTGCGCTTGCCAGGCTTGTGCAAGCTAAGCTCGTCCAGCAAAACTTCAAGTCCCTCTGACGAGAAGCTTGGTGCCCTTTTTTTTTACGTTGTTTCCCCACCATATTCGCTATCTAACTCTCTCTCTCTGTTCTTTGTAGATGATGGTTGATTTATTGTAAACATTAACCAATTGCAATCAATACCACATTAAACAGAAGTAACAGCAGCTGATTGCCAATCAATTCTGATTGTAAAGTACCTTACCATTGAAATTAAAGTGTATTACATCATTTTTAGAAGTCGTTAAACCCGTGTCAAGAAGCGGGACAGTGTCACAACGGGATGAGGAGGGTGGATGATTAGCGAGGGTTACCCTGTTCGTCTACAACATATCGTGTGAACACATTACTGACAATTTGATAATTGAATTAATAGTCTATATTTTACTGATAACTTAAACAATGCTAAAATAAATGTTACTGGAATAATTTGAGGAATGTTTCATTTACATAGAACGTGTTGTCCTTCTTATTGCCGTAATGCACCTTCGCGTGAAGTGAAAAATTGATTCCTTAGCAATCGATGCCAACTAATTCAGCACCTTCACTTGGGACAGCACCTTTGTAACGTCAAACTTAAGAGGCAGCGTGTTAAGAAGCTTCCTAAGGGACACTTCGGGGAACACACTTAGGAACATAAACAACTTTGGTAAGATATACCTTTTTGAGTCTTCTTAGCGTGCTAAGAGTGAGCGTTATCGGGGAACCGGGCCCAGAATGGTACCAAACTTCTACAGTAGTACAAATAGATTCTGCACTTATAAAACGAGGCATTGAAAAGTTTGTAAGTACACCAGAAGTATTTATATAACACCTGCCTGATGGCTGCTATTCTCGGCTGCTAGGCAATACATGTTGTGCTCTGTGCGAGACTAGATAAACAATCTGCATTTCCATAAACAAATGAAATATTTAATTAGCTGAAAATAGAGCATCTTGGTATTTGTTCAGATTACAGGATCAGCAAGAGCTTTTACCACCTTTAAAACATTTCAAATGTAGTGCAGCCTATTAATCTTTTAGCGTAAAGGGAAGTGCACAATTTAAAGAATAAATACTGGTAATAACATACCATAAATAACAGCATGGCAATAACAAATAGACAATTTGTTGAGAGAAGTGGATCTTTAGAACTACATTTTCTGGAATGTAGGATATCACCAAAGTGCTACTTAATAAAATCAAACTAATGTTGTCCCAAATAAGTGAATGAACAAGTGAGGATTGACCTAGTGTGGTCTGTGCATCTTGGCTTTACACATTGAAGACCAAACCTGAATGATGAGGTGCTGCTAAGTTTTACTAAACAATTCTGATATACACATTAATTACTTCAAAAAGGATCCCTCATCCTGTATCCCTCATCCAGTTGAGTCGCAATGTTCACTCTGCCCAAAGCAGCTACACATGGTGGTCTTTGACAGCTCATGTTTTTTTTATCTTTTGTTACACCAGTCGCTGTCCAAGCAGTGCTGTCTGCCATGTCGCCCTCAGGGTGAAAGCGTAGGCGGAGGTAGCAGAAAACTACATTGGCTACGTCGCAGCCTGCTAGCCAGGTTTTCTTTCGTACCAATTTTTGGAAAATCTTTGGGTGTTGAACTTCCCCCCTTAGTAGAAACTTGTTGAATGTTTAACTTTGGTCTGGGAGTTCCTAATTGTTTCGTTGCCAATTTATCTCAATTTGTTTTGCTGACTGAAAGGATCTTCTTTCAAAGAGACAATGGAGTTGCCCTGAACACTAGCCATCTTGAAAGTACTATGTGAATTGCTTGAAGCTGCTACCCCACTTTTTTCTCAGTTACATATGACGTAAATCTGTAAGTGCCAATGATAAGCGCTCATACTCCCTGACGAAAGCGCGCAAGTGCAAGCCCTCCAGGAAACCATAGAGATTGTTTTGGAAGCTCTGATATTTGAAAAAAACGTATTTTACATGAGAGTCTATGAGAGATTTCTTGGATAATTTCTGAAGTTGCCCCAAAGAGGCGGGACAATTTGAAGCAGCACTTTAGCCTGATTGGACATTTAGTGTCAGATCAAACGTCTAAATTAGAACACTGATAATGAATGTTGCCATGATAGAATTGGTTAGAAAAAAAATCCCTCCTTATCCCGTTTGGCAGTGCGTCGCCCATATCGCCCTAACGAACACACCGCCCCTGATGGATTTATTTGTTCATAAAGACGCTCACATGCATACAAAACAGATACACAGAAAACAGAGCTGATGGACAAGAGGAGTTCCAGTTTTCAGCTCCTCCAAACACTTTCACCCATTTAATAAGCACCTCTGATTAGAACTAAAAAGCAAAACCAAATAAATAATGTGAAACATGAAAACACCATGTGCTGTCCTGGCCAGTCCTTCCTCTGGTGCTCCAGAGTAGGTTCATGGCCTACTTAGCTTTGCCACTAATGGCAATTCAGCGTTATGTTCTGTTCCCTCACACTTGAGTCTGTGTGTTTTACTGACTTTTCAGACTAAGAAGCTATTGCAAGATGTTTCTCAATCATGCGTGATACTCGAGCTTGGTTGGTCCAATACCATGCTTAATATGTGTATGTTAAATATCCATTATCAATCCACCTTCCTGACAAGAAAGATCAGGGCTAGACCTTAATAATTGTTTTTGACAATTTAGGTCCATTGGGCAGAAAGTGTTATCTCTAGGATGTTGCTTAGTTTCCCTACAATGGGATGACAGTTCAAAAATATTTTTTTTTCACAAGCTTTTTGTAATGTTTCCAATGGTTTAGAAAATTTGTATATTTCCAACTTGTCTGATATTTGTTGTTTTGAATGCAAAACTTTTGTTTCAGTGATTTATGTTAGTTTTTATATATCCGTATACAGTTTCTTTACTGAAATAGATATGGGCTAGATGAAAAAGCATGTTACAGCAGACCACAATCCTTGGCTTCATGTTCTTACTTTTGTATTTTGCAGGGCCACCCACCAGCATGACATTGTTGATTAATTTGAATAAAAAACAACTGTAATGTTATTCCTTTAAGGAAGCATAAGATAACAAACTGTCTCAGTTGTCTTAGCTGCGTTTGTAACCAGCTAGAGTGCAAAGTCAGAATTTTACCACATTTAAAAATCCACTTGAGCAGCCCATGACCTTGAAACTAATATTTCTCTCTTTGGGACAGAATTTCCTCTGGCAGGCACCTTAAAATTCATTTTATTCGTTTGTTTGCATTTGTCAGTTATTTTGCTGATACATGGCATTCTGTGGCTGTAAAAGAGTTACACACTGCTACCATTTCATATAATGAGTCATGTCAGCAAATTGCTATTTAGTAAAGAAATTTGTATTTCAAAGTTCTTATTTCTTCCTAAAAATTTTCCCATGTGTCATGATGTAGGATTTTTCAGAGGTTTGTAAATAAGTCGCTTCCTTTCAAAATCAGACAAATTAGCAAAGCTAGGATGAGGAATTTCAGCAAACACACCCTGCTAGCTGGCCAGCTAAGTAGCCAGACAGCAAATTAACAAGGCTTATCGGAAATGTCTAGCTGTATCCAACAGTCCCGCACTCAATTTACACAAAAACCTACACAATCTGTGACATTACTTTTTAAAGTTTTCTCTACCCCAGTTCATCATGCCCAGATCCCCTTTAAGCTTTGTCTCATCAGCAACCCCTCTCAGGTGGGGCATATTCAAAGATCAATCATGCTTCCTATGAGCACATGTCACCAAGCTATCTGATTCTGAATCCACCGCTCATTTAACACAGAATCCCATTTGTTTTCATTTTTTAAATTGATTGTGAGAATATTGTTACACAGTGCATATCCAGTGCTTCACTTTTTCCACATTTTGTTATGTTACACCCTTATTCCGAAATGGATGAATTCCATTATAACACTCAAAATTGTACAATCAATACCCCAAAATGACAATGCGAAAGAAGTGTGTTTGAAAAATGTATATAAAAAAAGAAAAAGCACATGCACATACCGTATATACTCGTGTATAAGTCGAAAAATGTTAGTCGTAAAGAAAACACGGGTCAGTGTTAGATTCAATAGAATTTTGTACATTGAATGCGGGGCAATGTCGAGACATCGATTGTGCTAGTGTAGCCTACTAACCGGTAGCTGAACATTGATGCCTTACAGAAATCGGATACAAAGTCACATGTGTCACTGCTGCTGAATATACAGTATATCATACTGATATAAATCGCGGGCATGTCACTTTTGAATACACCAGATAAGTGGAACTTGATTGACTGTGGAACTCTTGTTGAGTGACTATTAAGATTACCATACTGTATATACATGTGTATAACGAGCCATAGTTTAGTATACAGTGCAGCAATTGCTGCTAGGTAAGATCTTACAAAATTAGAAAAATCACATTATTTCAAAGCCCAAAGTTTTACCCTCAACTTATCCACAAGTCATAGCATATTTCATAGTTTTTGGTCAAAAACTACCCTTGATTTATACACAAGATCGACTTATACACAAGTATATATGGTAAGCATTCCCAGCCTTGGCTCAATACTTTGTTGAAGCACCTTTGGCATCAATTACAGCATTAAGTATTTTTCAGTATGATGCTACAAGCTTGACACCTATTTTTGAGCAGTTTCTCACATTCTTAAGAAATTGACGGCTAGCTATATCTACCACCACAATGACTACAAAACTGCACAAAACCAGCACTTTGCTCTTGGGGGTGAATAGTTAGCCAGCATGTTTCTTCTTCGTCTTCTTCTATGAAACTTTAAATGTGTTATTTTTTATAGTTTATTATTCACACCAGGACAGCATTGTAGTCTTTAGTCCTACACATTTTAACATGAGACAGAATCAGAATAATGTAAACATAATAATAATAATCAGTCTGAAAGACAAACTCCCAATGCAACTTCATCACTTTGTTATTACTTAAGATTTCCTAGGGATTGGCCCAATGCATTTGTTATTTGAGACATTTTTTTAGAAAACACTGGAAATCCATTGTCTGGAGTGGGTTGTAGCTTTAAAAATGTTTGTGGCTTATCCTAGGCCAACAGAATATTTCTGTGTGTACACTGTCAGCAGGATCCAAAATTAGTGCCAAATGCGGATAGATTTTCTGTTTGGAGAGTAAATCCCACAAGGCTATCCACCATACTGGTGAGTAAATGTTTGTACCATATTAGTCATGTTATAAAATATCTGGTATGATGTTTCTGAGAAAAACACTCATGTTTGTAAGCAGTGTTGGGGAGTCAGACTACTGTTTTGTGTTAATGAGTAATATGGGAGGGAAATGAATGGGAGGTGAAATATCGGTAGCCACCCCTTCCCTGGCCAATTTAGATGCAACATTTGACTAGCGATATTTGGCCTCCCAATCGTTTCCAATTTGGTCACGTGTCAGAGCATGCCAAAGTTAGTCTTCGAGATGTCCAGTGGACACTGCCCCTTAGGTGTGCCAGGACAAATGCTCTCAAGATTCCAAATGTCAATGATCCATTATTTAATTTCAACAACTCTGCACCCGACATGAGCAAACAATCACTATCTTTCACTGTCAATCTGTCAAAAGAAACACTAACTTGAAGGATAAAATGGATTAAACCATGACACTTCATTCAAAATGTTTTAATACTTAAAGAATAATACATTTATATTTTTGTCCAATTAGGATTGATGATACTACACCTATACACACCAAAAAATTTGTAAATTATGTAACCAGTTACTATTTTTCAGTTGTAAATACTTTTAAAAGTAACTTTCCCCGAGACTGTTTGTCAGTATCTATTGCTCCTAGTTTTGTGGCAATGTTTACCGTACGGGACATCAGCTACTCGACATCGCTCACTTGCCACTGGTCTGCTGCTAGCAACCATGCATTACATTGTTGTTATCTGGGACATTTATCTGGCGTACAGTACGCCAACCTTTGAAACAACACACTGATAAAAAGGAGCAAGAAACACATAAAAATATAGTTTTGTGAGAAATGGATTTAAAGGATTTTTTGAAGCGGTTGGCTACAGTATGAGGCTGTGGTGATGAGTTTTTCTCTGTGTTGCAGCTTTAAAAATAAATTTGATTTGATTAACCATTGATCAATATATTAGGTAACACTTTATTTTGAGAGTCCAAAAAGTGTATCTGTAGATGCTCTACTTCTTACAGAAGTTTTAACAAACTATCTACTAACCCTAACCCTAATCCTAAACTTAACCCTTCCCCTAGGGTTAAGCCTAACCTTAACCATTACCCTAAAACATATTCTAAACTTACCCCTACCCTTAAACTACAAAATTAGCTGCATATCAACAAATAGTTTGTTGATAGTTTATTGATAGTCATATCATCAACAAACTGTCTGTAGAGCATCTAGAGATGGAATTTCGGACTCTCCAAATAAAGTGTAACCATATATTAAATACTTTTGTTTAAAATTTTGCTTTAGCCTCTTCTTTAAGTTTGTATTCAAAATAATACATTTTTATCTCAATGAAATACTGAAGTAAATGTAAATTAAAATATATATATATTATTTTGGCTGGTAAAAAGTATGCTTGGCTGGTGAAGATTTTCATCTGTTCATTTCAGAAACTGACCGTCAGGTATTTATATATGGAATGCACTCAGATGCATAACATTTGTGGGACTTTTAGATGGACAAAAAGAAAGTGCATAAGCAACTGAACATCAAACAATACCTAAGTGTGTTGATGGAAATGTCATAGGAATAAAATCAATGAATGCTGTTTAATGTCACATATTCCTTCTTTCATTCTTAATAGTAACCAGAATGTTACAAAGTCATTGTTAAACAAATGATGATTGCTAGCAATGACATGTTGTATTGCAGCACTGTGAAATGAAACATAACATTTTTAAAGTTAGAGTAAATAGGTACAATTCATATTTTGGCATAATATCTTTATATATCTTAACATGGATATTATATTAACAATAAACATATGTATTAATACACTGGGCAAAAACGTTGTGAATCTGGTGATGTTTCAGTCCAGATATTTACATATATTATTGTAATACTCTAGAATATTGAGCGGATTCTTTCCAAAGGTCATGGTCCAAAATGTGGTGTTTGGGACATACAGTAGTTATACTCCAGATTGGGAACACTTTGATATGCATTGAAGTCTGGAGATATTCTACCCAACATACAGTCTGGTGTTAATACTACAGATATTTTCAAATATGGCAGAGTTTCACTTATGAACCCACGCTAATTTCTGGGGAGGATCTGGGTTTTGGAATGTGTACATGGTCATATCTGTTATTGTTTTACTGGACATATCAGCGGTCAGTACATTTGGTAGATATGGCCCAGTGCCATATCTGAAGTACATGTACAATTCATTTTGTCATGTTCGCAATCAAGATATTTGATAGATGCGGCCACATGCCTGTGGTTTCGGATATTAAACGTATCCACATACCGCATTAGATACCACTCGTATCAACACTGTACATCTCCTGTATAGTTTTTTTTTACACATAACTAGGAAGAGGACTTACAGGTCTATCTGTGGAAGTTTAAATTTCAGTAGCAGTAGACTACTGCTTATTAGACTGGATTGGATCAGGTGTGCACTGTTTCAATGTTAGTTTAAATTGGTCAAGGGGTTTTAGGTAATAATAATTATCAGGCAGGCATGGTGGCCTAGTGGATAGCACTGTGGCCTCACAGCAAGAAGGTTCTTGGTTCAAACCCCGGTCATCCCGTGCCTTTCTGTGTGGAGTTTGCATGTTCTCCCCGTGTCTGCGTGGGTTTCCCCGGGTGCTCCGTTTTCCCCCACCATCAAAAACATGCAGGTTAGGTTTGGGACTACAGATGGAAATTAGCATCTATGCTATAATCTGGCTCATTTAAAGTCTGTACAGAAGTGTAAGATTGTTGATTAATGTGCACTGTCCCAAGTAAATAAATAAACAATATAAAAAAGAACAAGGTAGCTATCTACTATGTCTAAACAAAGTATTAGTAATTTGCAATGTCTGTTTTTTCACACTCCGTTTTTATAGTTAAACAATAGAGATACTATAGAGGTAGTTAATGATTTTCCCTCCAGATTGGCTGAGAAATTTGATGTTTTCAACATTGCAAGGGATGTGTAAAGTTCCTTTCCCTTGTACATAAAGTTTACTTTAGGAAAGATATGTGCTTTAGGTCATGACCCTAGGTTGGTTAGGTTATGACCCTTACATAATTATCAAATATGATGTGTTGTCACTGAAAGAGAAAGTTATTCACATTGTGGAAAATATTATCCTGTCACAATTCTATAGCCCACAATGAGTTGGTAGGTTGGTCAAGAGTACCAAGCCAATATCTGCACAGTTGCTGGTTCTAATCCCACTCAGACCCTGAGCAAGACAGTGAAAGTCATCCATCGTTCTGGAAGCACTGCATTGTACGGACACCTGTGGGCCAACACTACAGACGAAGTTTGAAAAAGGAGGCAGGAGGGAAGTCTTTGCCAGGCTTTTATCGAGGCACATTGACTAATCGTCCTGGGATTAGGCTCTTAGACAAGGAGTCTTTTATCCTGACAGAACCGCAAGAAGACCAGAGATGTTGTGGTAAATGGGAGGAAGGAGTGGAGGGGAAAGTACAGCTGGCAAACTGTACCTGTTGTGTGCTTTGTTTGATCACGCCTGACACACACACACACATACACACACACAGTCACACACACATACACACACACATACACACACACAGTCACACACACCCTCTCTTTAAGTTGATCCCTCTTATTCAGCCATGACAGCTTTGCATAGTTCCCACATAACACACTGGGCTTTCATTAGCTAAGAGTGGATCGCTCAGGATACTGTATTTGTCATAGATAATAGGATCTCACACTGCCCATCTGCTCTGCCTTTGGAGAAAGTAAAGAAAAATACTTAATTGATTACAAACAATATGTGCAGTTGTTGGCTATAGTTTAGTCCACCTTCTACCTTCTATTTTCTCTCCTCTTAATGTATTTTTCCCCTGTGGTACGTTTTTCCATATTTGTCTCTCTCCATCTCGGTTTCTATCTCAGTCTGTTTGTTTGTTTCTTTCAGTATTGCCTGACCCATCTATTTCTCCATGTCTCTTTACCTCGCTCTCTGGCTGAGTCCTGTCTCCTTGTTAGGTCTACCTACTTGTGGTTCGATATTTGGAAAGCTCTCCCTCACGTTTTAACAGACGGATGGGGGGTTTGACTGAGATTGAGTTTAGCGTACAGTAAATGGTTTGTTAGTGAGTTTGGGGGCAGGCTGCGCGGATGTATATTGTTGTATGTAAATGAGTCAGTGAGCCGGTGTCGAGGCTGCCCAGGCTGTGTGGCGCACCACAGGCCTGATATTACCCAGACTCCTCTGTGTGTGTGTGGTGAGGTCATTCTTAACACACACGGCAAACAGACAGGCACTGGCATGTGTGTGTGTGCTTTGTTACTCCTTGCAATTCAATTGTGTTCTAGATACAGAGATATCAGTGCGTACACCATGGGTTTGACAAACACTTCTCATTTTACTCTTGTAATCTAGTTGGTAACATGTTTATAGCAGCAAGGCACCTCAGTCGTTTGTGGTCTATTGCCAGTTTACAGGGAAACTGCTAAGGACAGGCTGCATTCATTGTTCCCAAGAACATCCCTTATCTCTGGAACAGTACTTTGACCACCTGCCGTGGTGACTTGTACACCAATATGGTCTTCACTAAAGGGATTTTTACTGCGTTAGCTGGTAAAACATAAATAATCCACAAATTAAAAAGCATACTCAATTCCTGTGGTAAACTATTGCTGGGAGGCCAACTGTATGTAGTGGGCAAGTGGGGGGGGGGGGGGGGCAGATGTTGCTAACAGGGACTCAAATATACTTAGTGCAGGTACATGTGCGTCTGTGCAGGTGAGTGTGAGATTTGAATGCATGGCTTTTAAGTGCCAGGTCAAGTCAGGGAACAAACCTTTTTTTTCAACGATGAGCCGTGCTGTAGGTATGTAGGCAGAGAGGGTGGGGGAAACAGTTTGACTCCATGTTTTAGAGCATCGCATCAAAGCCTGGTGTGCTTGTAAAGAGCTTTATATTAGCAGAGTAAGTGAGGAGCGGTGGGGGGGAGATATTGTGGAGCCTCAGTGCCTTACCTCCTCTCCATAGCCTCAGACTGACGCCAAACACACCCTGGACTGGCTTCATGCTGTAACACTCAGGCCCTACTGTACTGTATGTGTGCAGTGTACTGGTTGTGTGTGTGTACAGTATATGCGTGCACTGTATAGACACATAGACATTTTCTCTCCCACACAACTCATTTTCTTTATTAAAAAAGGAATAAGAAAATCAGAAATGCACTTTCCATCTGTGACATCCATGTCACTGAGTTATTAAAGTAAGTTGATAAAGAACCATTTCCGGTGACATCACAGTGTAAAATCAAGACAAAGCTGCAAACAGTGTAGTCAAACCAAAACATATACAGTGGGGTGTAAACGAGG
>JACXGM010000078.1:76094-94427 GCA_016801145.1 Umbra pygmaea
GTGTGTGTGTGTGTGTGTGTGTGTGTGTGTGTGTGTGTGTGTGTGTGTGTGTGTGTGTGTGTGTGTGTGTGTGTGTGTGTGTGTGTGTGTGTGTGTGTGTGTGTGTGTGTGTGTGTGTGTGTGCTGAGAAAAGCATGCTTTGAAGTTACAGTAATAAGAAGGAATATCTCATTTGAATGAACATTTGTTCTTTAAAGGTGAAAGGAGTGTTATTGTCTATGGATTGTAATGCCAAGGCAAGACACTGACATGTTCTCCCAGCACTGTAGCTGTGCTAATTTTGTAGGTATTCTGCATAGCGGACAGGTATGCTGTATATTTGCTCATGCATTTGATTCTGGATACCAGCTCTTTTGTTGTTTTCTTCATGACAGTTTCACTGTTTGTCTGCTGAAACTGTTTGATAGGCTGCTGCTATTTCCACTAACCTCTCGCTGTACAGTAACAGAGCCACCTCATCTACTTGGGACCGTGCAACGTGGTAAACCCCTGTTGAATAGAGATTTATCCTGAGCAGATACAGCTCTGTGTAGCGTGACAAAGAAACGCAAACACCTTTGTGACTTTTTGACTTTTCTAAAGCCTTCGTTGAATAGGTTGAAAGGTTCGGCTTGGAGCTCTCAATTGTTCCCTGATTAAACCTTCCGGAAGTTTCTGTTTGTAGTTTTTTCAGGCGTTGTATGTTTGCCCTAAAAAAATTAAATAAACAGCCATTCAGTGTCTTAATAAGGTTTGTGCATCAATTTGTCTAATTGACAAGAGCTTTGAGAAGGTGATATGTGAGAGCTGGAAGAAGTGTGTGTGTTTATGTTTTCACGTTTGTCTGTAGCCGCCTTCAGCTGAGGAACAGAATATCAGGTCATGTTTCTTCAGCTCCCTTGTCCCTTTACTCTCTGCAATAGTTTAGCGCTCTGAAAACCTGATTTAAGCAAACATCTATGTGAAGTTTAGATTAATTCTCAGTGTTGGGTAATCTGTTCATTAAACCAGGATCCAATCTACCTCAATACATTGTAGTTTCGAGTGGTTTGTTCCTTACACTGGTTAAAATGTTTCACTTCTCAGTTCCCATTAGTACAGTATGTGGCTGTTAACTGGGATGACCTGTCTGACTGGCTGGCTGAACACATACCTGCCTATATAACACCTCTATCCTGCAGGTCAGCGTGCTGATTAGACACAAAACTAAATCAAAATTAGTCAAATTACATCATACTTTAGCTGCCTAGATAGTTGATATTCGTTTGTCCCTGGCAAAACCATTTGACAGTGTGAAGATGAACACAACTGGTTGACCCAGATTTGGTGCGCAGCCTACAGTAATTAACAAGACTCTAAACCTGGGAGCGTAAAAATGCAGTCTGTGATTTTGGCCACTGGATGTAAAAGTCAGGCTATTGAGTTCAAACCGGTCCCCCCGAAACCTGTGCATTGCCATGTACTGTATGCTTTGTCATGATTCGTGCCCCGTGTCATCAAAATCACCCGGATTTCATGGCTAACATAGGTGTGACATTGATTCATATAAACCGCATATCTCTCTCTCAGGTGAAAACTACGTATCTCCACTTTTGCCCATTTTATATTATACATGGTAGATGAGGAAAATGTGGACATTTGTTCAATTCCTGAAAGGTGACTGTTTTGGATATATGAGGTTTTTCTCTGCCAAGTTCTTACACATCCAGGCCAAAATTGAAGGTTTAAAACCTTATTTTGTTAATTGCAGAAGTCCCACAATGCATCTTAAACAAGAGTGGCATGACCTATGTGAGGAAACTTCTCTTTCTGCCCGCAAGTGATTTGTAAGGTGTGCATTGGTTTTGTTCTGTACCTATTTGTCCTGTACCTATTTGCAAAAATATGGGTTTATGAAGTACTGCTGCCTGTTCTGTGCTGCAGGTTTTAGTAAGATGAGGGAACGACCTGTTCGGTCCTGCCAGCCTGCCCTGCAGCTGCCAGGCTCGCTCTGAATCTGTCTGCTGCTTCACTCTACTGGAATGGCAAATACTAACAAAGGAAACAAATTAAATAGCACTAAAGCTTCTGCGGTTGAGGAGGCAAAAATAATCGAGACATACCTTAAGGGAGGGGGTGGAGGCTGAAGAAAATGAATAGGAGTACAGTATGTGTGTGTATGTGACAGGAGGAGCAGGCTGGGAACAGCGCGTTTGGCCCTCCAGGTGTGTGTGCCGATGGCTGTCGAGGCTTGTGGGGGCTCTCAGCGGAGGTGGCAACGTGACAGGGCTAATGATAGGCTGTGGCGGGTGAGGACATGAGTGTGTGTTAGCCTTGGGGTGTGTTGGCCTGGCCCCCGTCAGCGAAAACATACACTCAGAAACAAAATCCCAATCTCAAAAAGGTGCATGAACACAGACAAAGGTGCTAACACACACACACAGACACACAAACATATACAGACACACACACAGACACACACACACACAGACACACACACACACACACACACACACACACACACACACACACACACACACACACACACACACACACACACACACACACACACACACACACACACATATACAGACACACACAGCACTGCTCCAAATATCTGACTGCACCACCCACACAGTCATTCAGAAGAGAACGGTTCTTCTGGGGTCAGACACGACTCTCCTCTTTCAGGGCTATGTCAAATATCTAAAAATGAGGCACGTTCATTAGGTTAGGACATTAAAAAAAGTAAAACAAGTCTACTGATTTGGATGCTTCAAGAATTGAATCGGTTAACAATTATTCACTTTCAAAAGCCTGGACAGGCTGACCACAACCCAGCAACAACTACTGTTTCATCTTACTCAGATGAAAGAACAATGTGCTGGGTTGTAAAAAGTTTCTTTGAACTATATTATGGCTCAGCAAATTGATCACATAATGAACTTTGCAAAAAAAGGTTTCCCTGAGCAAATTTTCACATTATTCTGATAATTTGTCTTTTTCCTTGACGTTATGTATACATTTACAAAAGTTAAGAAGTACATGTAAATGTTTGTAAATAAAATCATCGAAAAAAATGGAAAACAAAATGTCAGATCAAATCCCAGACTCCACTTTAATCTGGTTGTCTGTCAGGGAAGTTAAGATCTTTGTGACTTCTCTGTCTTTAACATTGTAAAATGTTTACCTCAGTCAAGTTCAGTAGGTACAATGATCTTACCCTAAGGGTCAAGCGTCACCTTCACCTGATAACGACTGGCTTAACAAGTTCAGCATTATTCTTTGTATTCAGGTTTGACACTGCTTTTCGAAGACGTGGAGTGCCAACTCCGGAATAATTTGGTGGTGATGATCAACCAATTGCACAGATTGTAATCCTTCCTCTGATTAAGAACACATGCGTTAAACCCATTACAATGCAATTTCAAAAGTAAGACCGACGGTCGGAAAACAGACAGACAGACAGACAGACAGACAGACAGACAGACAGACAGACAGACAGACAGACAGACAGACAGACAGACAGACAGACAGACAGACAGACAGACAGACAGACAGACGATGAGACAGAGAGTGACACACAAACACACACACACTGATAATTGTTGCTGCACAACAATGGTTATTATTGTTGTGACTCCTCGGGAGGTTGAAGCCTTTCGATCACAGGGAAGGAGAACTGTACTTGTGGTGAGCCCTGCTCTCCTCTACACAATAAAAGTCTGACAACGCTTCTCCAGTGGTGGGGCATTCCGCAGCGGGCTTACCACGCCGGCCGCATCCGCCTGTCCTGTTTCCTCCTTCCTCTGCACCCTGAGGTGCTCAGAACCACAGTGAACACTGGCACATGAGAACACAGGCATGCCATTGTCTTGTCTCTTAGATTGTCCACAGTTGACTGACATATCACATCCAATTATGAATAGCTCAGTGTCTGTGTGTCTCTCCGTTAGTCTGTGTGTGTGTGTGTGTGTGTGTGTGTGTGTGTGTGTGTGTGTGTGTGTGTGTGTGTGTGTGTGTGTGTGTGTGTGTGTGTCATTTGCAGGGCCGTAGCCAGGATTTCTGGGCCCCATGAAAGAAAACCTGCATGGGCCCCACCGATATGATAAATCATACATGATTTAAATCCCAGGGCCCTCTCTCTGTCAGGGCCATCGTCATCGTCTTTCACCACTTTATCACACCCATGTTCATTTCTATCACTGCTAAACAGCGTGCCTCTGGCTTCACAAGCACGAGACCAATTTTCCAATTATTTCAGACCCTACAGACTCCTATTAGCTTATAATGTGTTTGCAGTTACGTTTATCTGCCTCTTACATCAAGTGGAAGTGGCCAATGAACAGGTGGAGTATGCTAGAAACTGGGCCGTGTCTCACTGCATTACAGCTCAGTAGCTTTTGTCACAGAGGATCAGGGGTCTTTTTTCTGTGCTTCTGGAAAACTCCCCACGTTAGCATTCCTTAAAACAAAATTTAATTTGTGTCTGTGGACACTGTTCAAAGAGGATAGTTGTGTTGATTCCCTGCAGTTTTGGAGCTTAGGGATTTCAGGGAGAGTTGAAAGCCATCCCACTGTTGAGAAAAACTGTCTTGTCTCTCGTACTGTACGAAGGAGCTATCACATTTCCCACTCCATCTCCCACAATGCAGTAGCAGGCCGATACATCTATCTCAGTTTGAGTCATTATAATGTAATTTTTTGATATGTCTGCTGAGCTATCAAAGCTTAGTGTAGCTTTCAGACTTCTGTTCTTTTTTTTTTCCAAAAAACATTTCATCCTTTGAGAGACTCGTACAACCACCACAGTGCCTGAGAGGACATCAATGTTTTTTGTAGACCCTAAAGTATTGCAGGGCAGGCCAACCCTATTCCTGGAGATCTACTGTCCTATATGTTTTCTGTCCAACTCCAGTTCTGACAAACTTGACTTAGCTTGTCATCCAGCTAATTATTACAATCAGGTGTGCTTAATTAGGGTTAAAGATCTCCAGGAATAGGTTTGGTCAGCCCTGGCCTAGAACAATACTTTAGTTAACTGTATATTCCTGATGATTGACACACACAGCAGTTGACGGGTAGGTTAGACAACAGATCCTTGCTGTTTTGCCATCTGTCAGCAACACCTGTGAAACAGTGGTACCATGACAACATGGTACCACTACCAGAGTGAAGCAATGGTTTCGCTACCAACCGGTTTGACAGAGAGATATAGTCTCCTTGAGACTCAGTTTAGAGAGGAGTTTTAAGAATGAGGAAAACATTGAGTTTCTGAATGAGCTAAAAATAGAATTGAGTTGATGCCTCTTATAGGTTGCCTCATTGCTACTCTAATATTCTCAATAATAGTGGATATCCTGGAAATGTTGAAAGCGGTACTATTTTCTGGAAGCATGTTTGGATTGATTGCTTCCCCAATAGTTCTTGACAGGAGGACATGCTAGCATGGCTAAGGTTTTGAACTGGATCTGCTGCACAACACATGTTAGCCCATAGACCTAAAGTCTGGAAGATAATGTCTTGAGGGCATAGGAAAAGCATTACATTAGTGTGGTTTGAAAACTACTTCCATATTCCATTAATTCACTACATATATCTTTAATATGAGAGCGTCCGTTTTCTTTAGACTGTCTTTTTTTAATAGTCTAAATATATTACAGACAGGAATTTATATTTATATTGACCTGTTTGTATGTCCACCAAACATTGTGACATTGGTTAAGGAGCCCTGGGGGCATGCATGGATTTTCCAGCTCTATTCTTCAATGTTGACATGCATTTACACATAATACACCAAAAAACAAACATACATTTTTTTATTTAGTGATGTATGACATAAAATCAATGTCTCAGAATGTTGGATTTCATTTATTTATGTTATAGCAATGAGAGTCAGTCATCCTATTCAACACGGATGATTCCCACTGTAAATATTGTCATGAATGCATTTGCATCATCTTAGGCATGTGCTTGAGTTATTATGCTTTGTGGGCTCCAATTGACTTAAATGCTCTGTAAAGTTTAAACAGGGGCCAAGGCTACGCATTTGTCGCTTGCTGCGTTTATCGCCAACCACTAATCATTTTCCAATCAGTATGAGTTTGGCCCTGCCTCAGTCTACACCATTATTGGAGGCATGGTTACAGGTTTCAGTGGGTTTTTGGCATGACAAGAATTATATTTGTTTTAATTTTGAAGCGCATTCCTGACGGAAGTATGGTCTTGGCAAACGCCCGGGTCATATTTCTGTCGGGAAACACCCTGGTTTTGATTGAATGCTATAATTATAAAGTGCAGCGCGCATTCCGGTCAGAACAGCAATGTGTCGTCATATTTACTTTGAGAGGAGTTTCTGATCATTTATTAATTGTATCACTGCTTTTATTACTTATTATCAGTGTAAGCATTTGTGCGACGTGTTGGAAATTTAGGGACAGTAGGGTCAACTTTTGGTTACACTTCATTCAGGCCTACAATGAAGGACTTAAGTACAGCTAACACCTGCAATAAACATCACAAGCTTAGCGTACAGTACATGTGAGGTCTTTATTTACTGTAATTGTGTTTCATGATTTTCAACTCCAATTTATTTGAATCCTAATTGAACCCTATTCTCATCCATCTCATAGAACAAGATTTGTCAATGGACTCAGAAGTGGATATGAGGACAATCTTTTCATGACCTTGACTACAGCACCCCCAGCCGTCCTCCATCAATACACATACTTCGGGTAATGTTGGGTTTCTGCAGCTCAATGCTGTGTCTCATTAATGGAGAATTATTTAGAAATTTGAAGTCAGTCATCAGTCATATCACACTATTATAGTTGGTGCTTTCCTTGAAGGTTTTACTTATGGACACCATGTTTTCCACATGTGTCTCTACACACAGAGACTAAACTTACAAGGGTTTGAATCACACATTGTGCCAGTAATGAAAATTTGGACAATATATGAATTTAGTATAAGCTGTTCAGTTTAAGAGTGTCTGTTACATTACCATAAAATGTATTAAACTGAATGAACAAATGCATTATTTGTATTGTGATGTACTGTATGTTCGACCTACACTTTTACCATTCTGTTAAAATCTGCCATCAGTCTCTATTTCTCATTGACTTCCTTCCTAGACGATAAATGGAATTTATGCAATCCTACACAGCTTTGGAATGTTTGTTTAAATTATAAAAATAGTATGCATTTCTAAAATGTTTACTTTTTGGGTGGGAACTCTGTTCACCAACAATATCTAGTTCTGAAGTTATGGAAGTATGGAGTTTCTTATTTGAGTTGACAATACTAAGCATTCTCTGACTGAAAAGCTGCCCAACACTGCTATGTACAGTACTGCTGTGTAATTCAATACAAGTTCAGGTTCACATTTGAGTAGTGATAGAGGTGACTATAGCACTCTGGGAAATAACAAGCCTTTATCTGCCAGTCAAACTGCAATGTTGTTAAATGAGTGGTGATAACGTGGGTGACCAGAGCAGCCCACTGTACCATATACACCTTGCTGGGTACTCTATATTTGCTGATAGGACTGCAGTTGGCAGGTTACTGGTGTGTGTGTGTGTTATGTTAAAGCACAGAGATGTTCTGGTAGTTTTGTGTCATTGTAAAATATTAATTAATGATTGAACGTAGAGCAAGTCCAGGAAAAAGAAACGACACGGGCACTGAAAAACGTAAGCTGAGTTTACTTTGTGTGTTTAACTTAGCAATAATTGTTTTAGTTTTTCGGCATCATTCCGGGTTTCGCCCTCTGTTGGTTAGTGTGATTCTCACATAAACATGCTCACTGGAGTTTACTTCAGAAGTACCTGCTCATTTGACATCATGTGATTTATTTGATCTTGTTGTGGAGACCTGGCATTGGTGAGGTGGCGGTTGGTGCCGGGATCTCTCCCCCCTCTGCTTCCCCACCCAGACCTCTCTGAAAGCGAGAGTGGTAGCAGCCATGACTGGGAAGGGAAGGTGCGGTCGTCTGGGTCTGTTGTGTTCTGCAGCGACAGCCTTTGGTTCCCCCTTCTAAAATTTGGTTCTTCGTGGCGTTCAACCATCCCTCCAACTGTCCTTCCTCCTCTGGCCCCCCCACCAGCCACCCAAAACCCCTCCCTGAATCTGGCTGTCTTCCAAGCTGCTGGAGGTCTAGGGATTTTTTTCTCAACATCTAGTTTTCAAAACCAATTGGATGAGAAAGTGAGAGGTCCCTCCTCTATGGCCCTCTCCTCCAATGTGTTTTCAGGTGGAGGTGAGGAGAGAGGAGGTAATAAGAAAGCACCTAAACAAAGACAACTACTTCACTGTGCGCCTAAGCAACTGCCAGGTCTGAGGGAACACCATTTACTGTATTCTTTTTAGTAAAGGTCTCATAGAATAAAATGGACAGCAATGAAAGACAATTGTATCATTCAGTTTGTGAGAGACAAGTCAGGACAAGTCAGTTCGTCACACACACAAACAAACACAAAAACCCTTGTGAGATATTTAATAAAAATAGGCCAAGAAGACAAACAAAAAATGTAGAAAATACATTTACAAGGTTGATTGTAAAGGAGAGAGAATGAGAGAAACTTTGTAATTTTGTTGCAAACTGCTTTGGCAACATTGTTTAACCTTCATGGCAATGAAGCATATTGAATTGAATTGGAGAGAGAGAGAGAGAGAGAGAGAGAGAGAGAGAGAGAGAGAGAGAGAGAGAGAGAGAGAGAGAGAGAGAGAGAGAGAGAGAGAGAGAGAGAGAGAGAGAGAGAGAGAGAGAGAGAGAGAGGCAGGTCATGAATCTTTAAAACATGAATCATTAAATAAATAAAACATCATTATTGTCCTCTATGCGAATGCTAAGATGTCAGTGGAGCAAATCGATGGCCCATAGGGCACTAGGAGACTGTAGTGCACTATATTAGGCAACATGGGGCTATTGATCATGAGTGCGGATAAATGGAGGGAAATTGTGGCAGAATCTAGTTGTCAGGTTCTCATGCTTGTTAGGTTGCCGTTGAAATCCACAGTTGACAACCTCATGCCCTGAGCTATTCCGTTGGCTGGCATTTTGTCATTGTCGAATTATCGCCTACTTGCTTTGCTGGCATGTTTATCCTGGACCGTGTAGCATGGCTCACACTTGCAGAGCCTGTAAAACAGCTAACACGGATTCTGGCACTTTGTAGCGTGTTAAAGAGCTATACATGACAGTGTTTTGTCTCCAAATTCCCATGAACATTTTTTCTTTCTTTTTACATTGAGATAAATGTGTTCTAATTGCCATCTGTAACATGTTGATATGTTCTTTGTAGTTTCACCAAAGATCCATGAGAGAAATGTGTATTTTTTAAAGCATAGACTGTGTATTGGTCTGGGATTAAAAATGCCAGCTTTGTCTCGTTATCATAATTGCTTTTCAATTTCCTTTGTCACCGTAAGGAGGAAGTGGTTTTGTCTACTTTGATTTCAGATGATCAGTTCGGAAACAGAAATCCACCATATGCATTAAGGGTATTGTTTTGTTAACCAAAGTCTGACAGGAAAGTCAGGACAGCGTGCAGCGTGGGGAATTCCCTGATCTGCCCGACCCCCAGCATCACTACCCCATATTGACCCAGAACTGTGGACACGTGACAAAATAAAGTTCCAACTTCTTTTATTCCTCAGCTTTTGTTTTTCATTCGAGCTCCAGCAATCTTGGAGTTGGAGAGCAGTTTTTTTGCTTCGTTTTTTACATACATCGAACGACATTGGCATTCTTCTCGCCGTTCTCGTTGGTTTCATTTGCATATCTCTTTTTCTCTCGCCCTACATCTCTTTCTGTTGCTCTCTTGCTCTCCTACGCTTCTAAATCACTTCCCAAGCACCGCTGAAGCCCTTTTCACCCAAGGCAGGCACCAATCTAATGGCATCATTTGGGCCTGTGCACACAGAGAAAATCAGCCCGCTTTTTCCAGCTAAAAGGTTTGTTAACGGGAGCGACAACAAAGACTTGGCTCAATGAAGCGCAGCTCGACCTTGCTGAGCTGAATGGATGGGCCCCTTTCATGGCTGTTTATGAGAACCGGCTTCAAAAAGAAATACAAGTCACATTGGATGGTACCCCTGTCTTCCCTGGTGTTTGTGGGGGTGTATCTGTTTGTGCTTTGGGGGCGGGTTGAGATGCGTTTGGGATCAGGCTTCTGCTTTCCGTACTTGGCTGTTCTGTTTAATTGGTCGTGGTCTTTTTTCACCAGAAAAAAAAACAGGGTCGTCAAATTGTGTTTGTGCATCTAAAGTCTTTATTATACAATCCCAGTCACGTGAATTGTTCTGGATAGCGGAACATTAAAGGTGTTTGTCGAATTTGAACGGTAACAATGGAACTATTTTCGCTTTCAAGTTACCAGCTTACAAAGCTGTAAAAACCATTATTGATATTAAAAAAACATCCTAAAAAGCATCTGTACAGTATATATGATGATAAGTTACACAGAAAATTATTTGCTGAAACAAAATTGTGGTGGTGTGGGTGATTGAATGGGTTGACATATATCCATCTCCAATGGGGGCACAGAACCTTTGTCAATGCACTGTCATGAACAAAAGACGTCTGATGCCCCCCCAATGAAATTGTAGAGTCCTGAATATACAGCATTGATTTTAATCTGACAACAAAATAGATGAAGTGGGAGCAATTTCAGTTATTTAACAAGTTCTCTTATCCAGACCAAAATACAATTAAGTACATGGCCTTCACCTGGAGCAACTTATGTTAAAGTGCCTTGCTCAGGGGCACAATGACATATGACCCACTCGGAAATGGAACCGACATCCTTCCTATTATATGTCTGGTTACCTAGCAACGGAGCCTTACTGACGCCCCATCAGTTATAACACAGACATTTTTTCGTTTTTCACTGTGCCTGTCACTTACCATTCATACCCCATCAATTAAATTGCATCCTTGATTTACATGAATGTCGTATGATACAACAGTACATTCATATGTAGTTGTTTAAGCAGGGATATAACCCAGGCATGCGTAAGGTTAAAGTTCATCTAGCCTGTCAGTAACCAAGTCCTATTCATTAGGACAATTATCAGTAGCCTATGAAAGACTTTGGTGATGGTTTGTAAAGGAATGGGTAAGACGGTGGGATTTACTAGTCAGGAAAATACACTATGCCAAACTATGTTATTATTACATAATGTGTGTGTTGTGGAGCAGTTTCCTGGACATGCCACTGTGAAAGGTGTGTACTGTAGGTAGTGGGCGGGTATTGGGTTTATGTGTGTGTGTGTGTGTGTGTGTGTGTGTGTGTGTGTGTGTGTGTGTGTGTGTGTGTGTGTGTGTGTGTATGCAGAGTTTCTTACTAAGATTAAGCTTATAGACACAGAAAACAGGAAAATCTCCTCCTCAAATCTTCTATTTCTCTACCTTGGCACTTGACACTCTCCCCCAAACCGGCCTGATGGTTTAGCACGTAACGTTTAATGGACAGGCGGTATGCGGAGTGACTGAGCTAGCAATGTGTTTTGTTTTGGCAGTCCATTCTTTGGGTGTTCTTAAGCAAACATAGTGGTGCTATGTCCTGTTTTTACTGGTTTCACTAGTCACTGTTCAAACTCTCAAACAGGCAGGTTCCCAGAGTTCACTGGGGAGAGCAAACAAAAACACTCTAATACTTTTCCGACTAACCTCCAGGTAGGCCAAAACTAACAAATACACTTAAGCCGTGCCATGTGAAAAGAGCCAATTTAAATGGTCACCACACACCTATTCATGTAGAAAATGCAAGATCAAAGATGTAATGTAAATTATGTGAAGGTCAAGTACAATATTGAGTCATGTTGTCCTGTTGATCAGTGGCTTCTTGAATATTGTGCACTTGGAGTCGCCTTCTCGTGACTTGTGGTCACACTTGGGTCTCAATATGAAGAATGTGATAAATGGTACATAATTTAGTATGCTATCCCATAAACTATATGTTGACTTCAAAAACAGTCCTGGATATATATGCTTAGTCTTGTAAGAAAAGTTAAAAGTGTAAAGCAACTATCAAAATAACACAGACCACAAGAAATAGCTGGTCGAAATAAGCCAGAAAGAAATATAAATTCTCAAATGCATACCATTACGAGCTGTAATACTCACCTCTATGAAATTAGTTGGTGTTATAGAAAGGCATTTGAAAGGGATGGGCACACCATTTCAATATTAGGTAGAAGCAGTGACTCAGCACTTGGAAAAAGACTCAAGGACTCAGACTCCAGCCCCAGAGGCTGTTCAACTAGACCGTCTTGGCCATTTCGTGTAGGGGATAGTTCATGACTAGATTATTTGACAGCTCCAAGTGCAGAATAGGAAATTCCAGTGCCAGACATACATGTTCCATGTTTGTTTTAAGATTTCTCCTTAGGTAAACCCTTAAACAATCTGTATCTGAAACTGCAAAGTTTCAAACAACCCGCATTATACGTAAACTTAACCTCAAACCTAATTTTGTAACTATTTGAAATAGTCTTATCTTAACCTCAATTCTAACTCTTAAACAATCTATATTTATACCTAAACTTAACACTAACACAAACTAATTTTAACATAACCGTATCCCTTGTAGCAATAGAAGTAACAGAATATGTACAGTAGCTTTTACTGTAGCAGTACATGATACCTTAGCTAGCAGTAATACTAGCAGTAAATGTAGCAATAACAGTTGTGCAAATGTAACTGGATCAGTCAAGCAGTGTTATTAGCAGCTGCAGCTTTGCAGCAATCATATAAATAAATGTAACAAGGGGGTCTGCGTGGCATAATGGTTGGCTTCTCCAACTTTGCCTGGACCTCCAGCACGAGGCAGCGCAAATTAGCATTCCGCTGCCCGGGATTTGGGACAGATAAGTCAAATTATCTACCTTGTCAAGTCTCTCTCCAGCGACTCCTTGTGTGCAGATTGGGAACTTGTAAATTCAATTACAGAAGTATAGTTAGTGAGCGTAATCATCCTGTACATGAGCTGATTAAAGGCTACCGGGTTGGATGAGCAGTGTGAAAAGAATCGGCCGACTCGATGACATGTGATTGGATGAACCGTGTGAGCGCCGCTCACTATCCTCCATTTGTCAAAGGAGTTGCAGAGCTGCCGACAAGGCAGTGTCAGTGGGATTTAGACAAGATCAATTAGAATGGGAGAAAAATTGGGAAAATCCACACAAAAGTAATTAAAAGTAAACACAGTAATGTGTTTGGTCTGGGTTACATTTGCCATTTTACTTTAGTTCCTAAAAAGAGTGCTACTTTAAAGTCTCAAAGTATCATGACAATATGTATTTTACACTTGCCTAATTTCCAAAATACATATGATTCATACAACATTGTGTCCAGTTTTAGAAAAGGGCACTTAAAAACGTTTTTATGGAGATAGATTTGCTTCAATATTATTGCAAATGTGCAGACTACAAGTCACAAATTTATAATACAATTTCAAATAGAAAACCCAATGTATAAATAAAAGTAACATCCACAAACAAATGTCTCCTCATCTACAATTATGAAACACAGTCCACAAATATAATTCATTATCCACAAAAAACTATTTGTACATTTTGTATTTGTGGATCATATAATGTGTGCAGATTGCTTCTTATTTGTTTAAAAAATTTTGACTCAAGTTTTGTGATGTAATTTACTGCAAAAAATGTCTACCACCAAACAAACAACACCTCATGATCTGTAAATAGGAAACAAGATCCACATATAGAATTGACAATCTGCAAACAAACACATTTAAAATTCACAAACTAATACGTCATGATTTGTAAATAAGAAACATGATTCACAAATAAATGTCACAATCTGCAAATTAACTATTTCAAAATCCACAAACAAATACTTTATGATCTCTAAATAGGAAACATGATTCACAAATATAATTTATAATCTACAAACAATTTACAATTGATTTATGTATGGAATTGTCAAAGTCAAAGTTGTTTATCTATCATATGCATCGAATAACATCACATCATCCTATGCAGAGAAATTCTTTTGACATGGCTCGACACATCTATGCAGTGGGCTTAAAAAGATTACAACAATATAAAGAATTTTTTAAACAATAATAAAAAATAGTAGTAATAATAATATGCTATGTACTGAGCAGCGATCTGGAAAATGTACAGCAGTAGGAGTAATAAATATTAAAAATATGGCATGGAAAAATTGCTTTTAAATGTACATAAATGTGCTTTTAAATGTGTGTGATTTAATGAATACTAACGGAAAAACTGAGTTTGTGGAACCTCCCTTATTTGTGGACTGGTTCCTATTTGTTTACAGAATTTTGATGCATCTATTCTGCATGATTTGTGTAAAAAGATTTGTAAATGTTCTATCTCCTTGCTAGCCTTCTTGAAATCATATCTGATGTCATTTCCCGTTTTGAACGACTCAAGTCTTGATGAAAGCAAGGGGGTAGGCTTGCACCTGGAAGCAGTGGCAATTGTTCTGATAATGACTAAGGTGACCCATTCAATGGGTACATTAAGCAAGTTGTTGCTAGATGATTAACTCATACAGTGATGCCATAAGACTTCCCCTCTACATGTAGCTACATAAGTTACAGGTGGAAAGCTTGGTAAGAAATTAGCATCCAGAAGCAAAAATGACATGGCTCCACAATTATATATTCCACTTATTCGTTATTTACATTAATCCAATGTTGTGTTATGTAAAATAGCTAAACAGGACACATTTTTTGAAAGATATCCAGCAACAACATAAAGACGGGGCAGCATTTAAGTCAATACCAGAAGCAATAAGTTATCACAGTGGAATATATGGATATCACCATAGTGCTACTTAATAAAATCAAACTAATGTTGTCCCAAATAAGTGAATGAACAAGTGAGGATTGACCTAGTGTGGTCTGTGCATCTTGGCTTTACACATTGAAGACCAAACCAGAATGATGAAATGCTGCTAAGTTTTACCAAAGAATTCTGATATACACATTAATTACTTACATCAAAAAGGCCTCATGGTTGAATAGGAAATATGTGCACCAGAGCATAATTCACAACAAGCGAGCAGGAGCTTTTGAAAGAGGCTACTGAAAACATTGATGCAAGTTATTGGTAATAAGCAGTTTGCATATAATTCCATATTCTGCAATATTCAGTAAAAATTCAGTAAAAATGAACATGAACAGAATTTATTTTTACTTTTCCAACAACATCAACTGTGAACTGATTTGGTGTGTGTGATTGTATGTGTGTTAAAGAGAGACAGACATATAGAGATAGAGGCTACATTACTTGTACTGAAACTATGCTCTTCACTCTTTCAATGCAGAAAAGCGGTCAATGAATTTCTCATTGAAATCAGGCATGTTGAGGACTCTCCATGCAAAGCATGGCCAGGGCATTCAGACGTTCCTGGCCCACTGAATTTCACAGTAAGGTCTTAACTCCTGTCAAAGTTAAGAAACATCTCTCAGCTTCAGCTGTTGTCTTTGCGCCAGTCGCTGTCCAAGCAGTCTGCAGTGCTTTCTGCTGTGCCGCCTTCAGGGTAGATTACTGTAGGCAGGGGTACCAGAAGACATTGCAGTCTGCTAGCCAGGTTTTTTGTTTGTACCAATTTTTTGAAAATCTTTGGGCGTAGGACATCCCTCCCTTAGTAGAAACCCGTTGAATGTCTGGGAGGTCCTAATTGTTTTGTTGCCAATTTACCGTGATTCGTTCGCCGACCAAAATGGACTGTCTTTCATAGAGACACTTGAGTTTCACTAAACACTAGCCATCTTGACAGTAGTATGTGAATTGATAGAAGCTGCTACCAATAACAGTGTGCTGCTATTCCTTATTTACATATGACGAAAAGTGTAAGTGCAAGCTCTCCGGGACCCATAGAGATTGTATTGAAGGCTCTGATATTAGAAAAAAATATATTTTGTATGAGAGTCTATGACAGAATTCTTCTGCAATTTTGTACGTGACTGAAATCGCTCCAATAGATGCATGACCATTCGAAGCACTTAAGCCTGATTGGACATTTAGTTAAAGATCAGAGTCTAGGTTAGAACACTGATAACGACTGTTGCCTTGATTGAAATGGTTAGAAAAAAATCTCTCCTTTTCCCATTTGGCATTGTTTCGCCCATATAGCCCTAATGAACACACCACCCCTGCCTGGAAGTTGAAGCTTCTATGAGGAGATTCTGAGGCCTTCATTAGCATTCCATAGAAGCTTATTCATTTTAGGGTCACTTTGACAGCAAATCAATATACTTCTGAAGCATTTAAATACTCTATTTGTCCATTGTTTATTACTCAAGAAATACAACAATGTATAAAAGTCTCCATTACCTTGTATACCTTATTACCATTTTTGTAAAAATATGCGAACTATTGTGTCATAACCACGCGACTTACTGTTGCACAGTAAAGAAATTGCCATATAGTCCAGGAGAAGCTTGCAGGCAATCGGGGGAGCGTGGAGGCATACAGTCAAAATAATTAATCAGAATAATTACCAAAAATGTCTCCTGCTCCTATGTTCATGGTCAACTCCTACTCATGCTCTGCATTTCTGCAAGAGGCAAGATTAGTAATGATTCGGATTTCTCTTCGCAAAGCTATGAGAAGAATTACAACGTTATTATCTACGTAATCACGCTCAGCCTGAGGCCTGTATGCTCAGGCATGATCGGAAAAGTGCTTCTAGTTGACTTCACTTGCTCTCCATTGTAATGAATGGCAAGGCTTCGTCCATTCATTTATACTATCTATGGATGAAAGTAACTAACAACTACACTTTAAAAAGATAAGCCTTTCATGAAAATGTTTTTGGAGTAAATGGCTTGCTAACTAACTAGATTTATGTTTCAACCAAATATTTTTGTGTTTTGTGTCTTACTAAAATTAGCGTTGTCTCCCTATGTTTAATAGATAACCAGCTCCAGGCATTAATAGTATGGAGTGTACAGACTGTCAGTCACTACCCGGCTTAGTCGAAACAGGATATAGTTCTCCTTGTCAAAGTACTGTAGTCTGTTAGATAGACATACATCCTATCAGCTGAAAAAGATATTGACATTTTGTTTGATACATGAATTGCATTTACTTGTCACTTTTATACTGTCTGGTTACCGTTGTGCATTCATGCACCCCTCGCGCTAATCAATCTTGTCAGTGCTAGAAGGGATACTGCTTATGTCTTAGTGACAGTGCACGTCTGAGTCAGAATAGGCTTTTGAGCTGATCAACTCCTAGCTAACTACGGTAACTAAAGCTATTGCTAGGAAGTTATCTTATTTAGATGACAACAACAGAAAGGAAAAAGTAAAAAATGGTGCTAAGGTTGAAGTGTGTATGACAATAGATATGCAACGCACCAAACGCGTTGTGCCGAGGTGTTTAATTGTAGCGTGTTTTTTACTTCTCACTGGGTCAGCCAAAGCGTCTTGTTGTAGCTTTATGTTCTAGGTAACTAACATGGCCAATGCCAATTTCAGTGTAATTGAAACACTTTAGATCTGTAGATGCTTTACACACTAATAAAAATGATCTAAAGACTATCAATAATGGTCTGTTTAATAGAAGCAAATCTATCTTTGTACTTTTTGGTGTTCAGGCTACATGTATAATCTCCAGTAGAGTATATGCAATGGTTAAAAATTTATGTGTTTGCTTAAAGCTTTTTTTAACTATTCATTGTAGTGCAAAACAGTATACCCCCATTATAGACCTACTATGGAATCATCTAGTGAGTTTATATTTTCGCCAGTACTTAATTTAAATCAGCTTGTTCATCCATTGATGTTGCCCAACAAAAGGAAACTTGCAAAGAAACAAAGAAAGTTCATTTTGCATTAGCTTGTGCTACTTTCTAGCCCAGTGTGGTGGTTGTGGGTCACCAGCTTATTGTTAACCACTCTAGCTCTCATGCATGACCTATCATCATCTCGCCAGTGTCCTGGATATGTTTCCTAATTACCCAACCCACTTTTAAGCCTAAAACACTAATATAAACTCCTGAAGGCCACACACATTTTTATTGTTTTTATTGAGTTAAACATTTAATTGGGACATAGAGAGATTGGACAGAGAGAGGTGCATGATGGGACGGGGCTGCTCTGGATGATGCTGTTTGCCAAATATGAATCGGTGGTCTCTCTGACACACTTCCTTGCTCTCTTGTCACTCTTATCTCTTTAAATCTATGGGCCGGTTTCATGGACACAGATTAAGCCTAGTCCTGGACAAAATTAAATTGAATGGAAATCTCTATTGTCACTGCGTTTGATGATCCCGTTTCCACCCGATGACGCCAGCTTTCATCTCCAGGCGGCTTCACGGTGTTCGTTCGCAAGAACACCAAACTGTATTGATGCTACATAAAGT